>JAFMSR010000018.1:17698594-17903594 GCA_022818135.1 Saxidomus purpurata | reverse complement strand
CTCTGTAAGGCTCAAAGTAAACAAGTGGAATTCTCGGGAAAATCAACTGGTAACTAGTAATAGCATAAATCCTGAACCGAGGTCCGTCATGGTTCATTGATTTGGGTCTACGTGTACTAAATGTGTAATTTAATGCTTTCAGTATCAATTTAACGAAAACTATCTACTTTTTCAAGATTTTAGTATTTTCTTTATGATTCACAAAGCCTTCTCCATTCCCAACTGTTAAAAGTCTATTGAAACTAATGTTGAAACGGAATGCTAACATCGCTAACCATTTGCGCAGGTGCGCATTTGCATTGATATATTAAGCCCCCACGTGACCATGGCCGTCTGCAATTAATATATAAGGCAAGTGCGGTACATATATATCAAATTCATTAATGCTGTTCACCTAAGTGACAAGACAAATTTTGATGCAAAGCATCAAAGGCGCTGCGCATGTTTTTGAAACATGATTTAAAGGAATCAGAGTCATTTTAGAATATCAGTAAACAACCTATCAACGGGAAAAAACAAATACATTATGTTATATGTAAAGTTATCATAATAAGAAAAAACCACATTTACTACAGTTTAACCAAAAAATGAACGAACATAAAACAACCTTCCGCATAATGGTACGATGACGCCCATTAAACAAGGCTACAGCTCGTGGTCAGTAGACGCTTTTCGACGCAGACGAAACCCACGTGATATGACGCCGCGAGGAATCGCGGCGTCAGTATTGAATAGGTTTCAATTTTGGACCATGGGGTTGCATAATCAAATAGGGAGCAGCCAACATTATTATTGTAAATCAAACTATGTTCTATATGTATGAAAAATGACTTTTATGAATCATTAATTGTATTAAGTCATTAAAAAAATAATAAAAGACAAAATACTTACGTCTTCTTCCCTTATTACAAAACTTTGGACACATTTAATGAGTATTTAATAACTTTTCCACAAACTCGCAGACTACGGGTTTTTATAGCTTTGTTTACGGACCTTACGACCCGATTCATCAAAGCTCAGAAAAAAGATTCGGAAGATGTTTTGCTATCTTGAACGACTCAGATAATAGAATACATGGCGCCAACGCGAAAAATCAATGAAAACCCATTTTAATTACTACATATTAGACTATAATATTGAAACTGTAAAGAAAAACCGTTCACCCAACTATGCAATACGTAGGGCCCTAACGGAATTCCATTCCATCATTTGTAAATAAAAACAATACTCAGCCAATGGAAGTTCTGTAAAAGTATACGTCACAGCATAATTAATCATGTGGATTTCATCTCTTTCCGCCATATTGCTAGAGTGTATACGCTTCGGGAATAGAAAGAAAGAATAATCCACATTACCAGCTACAGGGAGGGAGGGGCTGGTATATCTGTTTTACAAATAGTTATTTTTCACAATATTTGGACCCGGTGTAAATTATATTTGCACAGGTTTTTTTGCCTCTGCTTCCTATAAACCGACCTGTAGTCAGTGAAATTGTGGCAGGAGCCATGGTTATAAATAGTTTTGTCTATCTAAAAATAGCCAGTGTAAAATTAGCATCCGAAAATAATTAATGTTGTGAAAAAAGAGGTATTTAACAATATGGAAGTTACACAAGGATTTAGCATTATACAAGTTTATTTTTATGAATCAGTTTCATAAACAAAAAGTACACAGAGGTAATGATCATTTTATGTAGTAAAAAGGGTTCGCTGATTTTATAGAGAAACCTGTCCAAGTCATGCTTCTAAAACATGCGCGGCGTCTTTGATGCTTTGCATCAAAATTCGTCTTGTTTTGTCTTTACTATTGGTCAGTTGTTAGCGATGCTTTACATCTTTCATTGAGACCCCATGTATCGCATAGTTAGGTGAACGGTCTTATTTATAATGCCTACATTTTACTTTAGTATGTAGTAATTAAAATGGGTTTTCATTAATTATTCACGTTGACAACATAGTATTTAAACTTCAAAATGTTTAGAGATAGCAAAACAACTATCGAGACGTTTTTTCTGAACTTTGATGAATCTGGCCGTAGGGTCCGTAAACAAAGCAATAAAAAAACCGTAACCTTCAAGTTTGTGGAAAAGTTATTAAATATCCTATGAATATGTCAAACGTTTTGAATTAACGGTCGAAGACGTATGCATCTGGTATAGTATTGTTTGTAATCAGTAAATACTATTTATTTATTCATTATAGGTGTTTGTTCAAACATAATACATAGTTTTTAATTACAGTCGACTCTCGAAAACTCGAACACCCTCGGGGAAGCAAAATTTGTTCGAATTATCGGTAGTTCGAACTTTCCGGAGTAAGCATGTCGGCCATATTGGAGATGGTACTAAAGACCGTTCAGTCTAGAGTGAAGTGTACTAAAACCTGTGTAGGAGTCAATGGAATGCCAAACATCTTTGCAATTTCAGTTTTAGATCTTAAACCTTTCTCAACTTCTAAGATTGCTTCATATTTCGTCTCGATAGTCTTCTGTTCTGTCTTTCTCTTCACTCCTTGTTTTCCTGTCGCCGACTTGGCTATCCTCCCGTTTCCGGGCCCTTCACCAAGTTGCTCAGCGAAATTAATTTTCCCCGAATTCGCCGACCTGGCTATCCCCCCATTACTGGGACCTTCACCAGGTTGCTCGACGTTAGAACTTTGTACACTATGTTCTGACATAATTGTGTGGTTGACATTGAAAAATCTAGATTTTATATAGCTTTATTGAATATGAAACAATTAACTAATTTTATGACAGGCGAACGATTGCCACAAACATAATCATAAATGTTAGCATGCGCGGCAAAGAAATACACATATCCTATATTATTACCAAGTGACGATATTTACTCAAACAAGCTGGCACCTGCTCAATTTTTACGAGGTGTGAAAAATATGCGGCCGGCTGATTGATCAATTAACAAACGACACTGTTCGAATTTTCCGGAGTTATTCACACTATTTTATTAATGAGCGGACAATAACATCAGTTCGAAAGTTCCGATTATCCGGGTTCCGATTAACCGGAGTAGAACACATTGAATTTAGAAGGAAAAAATTCGGGACCCGACGATGTGTTCGAATAATCGGGGGTGTTCCAATTATCCGGGTTCGAACTTTCGAGAGTCGACTGTACAATAATAATGTTGGCTGCTCCCTATTCGATTATGCAACCCCATGGTACAAAATTAAAACCTATTCAATACTGACGCTGTGCTTCCGCACAGCGCCAATAAGTTGACTACACTGTCACAGACACGGAAAGCGTCTGCAAGATCTGGGTATCTTCATTACACGTTGGATCAAAGGATAACTGTTTAATTACGTGCAAATCGAAATTGTCCGGATGATTGAACGTCCGGTTAACATGTAGGATACCAGTATGCTGTTCATTTTTCTTTTACCGATGTTTGACTAGGATGTTTGTTTAATATATTAATGTATTCTGGGAAGAATCCAATTAAGACCGTTTCCATGACTAAAATAAAAACCAACGACTGCGTTATATTTAGATAAATATATAAGCACTTAAAATTCATTTTGAGTTGACGATGATTTAATAATTCTTTACACGAGAGCCAAATAAAACTTGCACTTATTCTATTTATAGATCTTCAATCAAGAGAAAATGAAAACAGCTACTTTAAATGCAACAGTAATGACGATAGCACTGTATTATTCATAAAGCGATTAGGTAACTGTTATCATGCCCTAGTGACGTAGATTACAATAGTGTACGAAGTTTATGATTAGAAAAAGGTTTTGGTTTTCATTTCAGGAGTATAGGTTGCAATCTATTTTAGTCTAGAATTTTGAGAAGCAAGATACCTTTCCGCCGTGCATTTTGTTAAAAAAACCCCAGGTAGAATCTATCGTATTTTTGGCATGAACGGCCGCTCATAATACCTGTTTTAGTGCGTGTTCTTCTGTTGTAGACCTCTGTACTTAAATTGTTCTGTCCCATACTGGCAATGCCCGAAAGAGTTTGTTTGACTGTAGATCTATTTATGCTATATAGTGGGGTAGAAACAATTAGCTATCGAATATCATTCAAGGAATTTCTCGACTTAAGAACTTAAAATTAAACATGCACAATACGGTTTACCTACCAACGGAAGACTGAAGGCTAACCCGATTTCCCAGCTCAATATTAAATATTAAAACACCTAATTTTCTTTTCTTTTACGTTCTCCCTCTAGGTCAGATGATCCTATGGCAGTCCGGCTCAGGGATTGGCTGAAAAAAGTACAGGGAAAACCGTAAGATTAAATGAGACAGAACCTGATTGGTAGAAAAGGTTGTGTTTACAAATGAAAAATACCCATTTGAAAAATAAAAATGCAATGTCTTCTGCACGCGAATGAATATTTTAGGACTGGTTATCATAATAAATAACACTGAAATCGCCATATGAATAGAAGGTGTACACATGCGGTTTAGACCCCTAAATCTCACCTGACTGAGTGGGGTGGTTGTCTCCCTTGCCAAATTGTAAAAAAACTGGGTTGGTTAAGCCCATATAAAAACAGCATTTTCTGGTGTCTGAGAGACTAATCTGTTCGAAAAAGCAATTTCATTGGTTAACACTCTATAGGTGGGTATGATACAGGGTCACCTTTTGACTAGATTTATAATGTAAGTCAATGGGGAAAACAATAGGAGTATCTGACCTCTAGAGGTCAAAGTAAAGTTTACATGTCTACTACCGATATTTCAAAACTTTAGACACATTTAATGGGTATTTGATAACTTTTCCTTAATCTCGAAGGCTAGGGTTTTTTATGCCCCCCAAGGGTGCCATATTATAATCGCACAAACGTTCAGCACATCAAGACGATGTGTCGCGTGCAAGACCCACGTCCCTACCTCAAAGGTCAATGTCACACTTAAGAGTTTATAGGTAATGGAATCCTGTATATATGCATACATTTATGTCCGGACTGTAACTTCGTCATGCATTGATTAATTTTAAAATTACTTTGCACAAATGTTCAGCACATCAAGACAATGTGTTGCGTGCAAAACCCCCTCCCTGTCTCAGATGTCAAGGTTACACTTACAGTTTAAAAGTAATGGAATTCTGTATGCATGGTAACTCTGTCATGCATGGAAGGATTTTAAAATTACATGGCACAATTGTTGAGCACATGGACAGGGCACAGACTGTGAGACACCTCTTTCGGGGGCATTTGTCACTTGTGAGGGACAGTTCTTGTTAAAGCTTTATTAACGGACCTTACGACCCGATTCATCAAAGCTCAGAAAGAGTTTTGGAGATGATTTGCTAACTTAAAACATTCAGAATTTTAAATGAATGCCTTCAAAGTGAAAAATCAATGAAAACCCATATTGTTTACTACATATTAAAGTATCATGTAGACATTGTAAAAAAAGAAACGTTAACCCAACTATGCAATACGCAGGGCCGTAGCGTGATTCAATCCATTATTTGTAAAACAACAACAATAAATCGGCCAACGAAAGTTATGTAAAATGTTTACGTCATAGCATTACTATCAACCGACCAATGGAGAAAGACAGGATTTATCACGTGGATTTCGTCTGAGTGCGCGCAGAAAACAACAAACGCATAATGATATTATCTATCAGACGTATTTTAGGAAACATTCACCGAAGCTGTCCAAACTTTGCACCTTATAATGGCATACTGAAATACCTCTGCCTCCTTTAAGTCATGCTTCAAAAACATGCGCGGCGTCTTCGATGTTCGTCTTGTAAGCCTTTTGGTTTTGGTTGAAGGTGAATATAATACAAATGTACGACTTTTCGACTTTGCCAGTGATTACCTTCATTAGCAACAACTTCCAATTTCTACACGTATAACCATTCAATTTAATTCCGGAACTGTCTTTTGAAGTCATGAAAATCTATTAGATCTATTATTTGATTTATAGTCTGATCTTTTTACATTATGTACAAAGTTCTTTACATGTTGGGCAAACACACTAATGTTATGTGCGTATATCGTTAAATGTTGTGTTTCGAAGAATAAGTAGGCTATTGCACTCGCACTGACTACCTCGGTCAGTAAATATTCATAATATCTCATTTTAATAACAAATGGTACTGTCCAAAATGACAAATGGACGAGCTCATTTTAGAAATTTAGCAGGGATGGTAGCAGCCAAGAATAAGAGCAAGCTGTTTTGATATTTGCGAAATACACTGTCATAAAATTTCCAGATTTCCCACATTTTGTTTGATTTTAAGATTGAAGACAGGCACTATTGTCTGACTCGTCGAAATTAATACTCGTAGATAGTTCTACATTTTAATACCACCGAAATGAAGTTAATGGTGGTGGTGGTGGGGCAGGGGGTATATAGGAGTCACCAGTTGGTTGGTCGGTTGGTCCGTTGCATTTTCCCTGTGCGGAGCATAACTTAATCAAAGCGCTGTGAGCGCTGAAGGCCTGGGGGCTATAGGTCAACACCCCGAAAAACAACTTTTGACCTACGTGTTACCTAAAGCGCGGGTCGAAATATGCAGAGGACGAAATTCAAATATGACACAGAATGAATGATTCACAAATATATGGGTGGCAGGGAAGTTTGTTGTATTATAAAACGTACGTTAAATGAAAATAATCACATAGTCAACATTATAAATTGTTTATATAACATTATAAATTCGATCTGCGCTTTGTACAACTTCAAGCGATATGATCTGATGATGTGGATCGAAAATTATTGTGTACCAAGGACAAGACCTTGAAACAGAAATAAACAAAGCAATACCAGCAATGAAATATAAATACAGTACTGTACAATGTGTACATAGAAAACCAAAAATGATCCTGGGTTACCTTGTAGTTGTAATCGGTGAAACCGTTCACTGGGCCTTGACATGCAGCGTCCTCGATAAATGGCGGGTGATTTTGATCACGTGAGTTCCTTCTCGGGAATGTACGTAAATTATATCTTTATTTTAGAGAAATTTATTGTTAAGTAAACATATATGTACTCGTTCGTAAATAACAAAGTTGTCAATGAAATAACATCGGAAATTTGAAAATCAAACTACAAACTCTTATATCGAGCTCCGTACGTTTCCGTAAATTTCCGTAAATATCCGTACTTTTCCGTGATATGCATATGACAGATAATGCAGACCGTAAGTTATATACCTTCCTGCAATCGTTTGAAGTTGTATGTACTCTTTTTATTTGTAATATGTTCTTATCATATGCAACATTCAAACAGAAGATTGATCTGGTCTGTCTTGCACTACTTTCGCATAGCGCATGTTTACAGTTGTTATTCGCACATAGCACAGTTAAATTGTCTGCAGTGTTTGAAATGTGGTATGCTAACTTAGGCCTAGGGGACTTTCAGTCCCCAGGCCAAAAACTACTGCTTGGAATTCAATACAACTTCATGCAATGGTCAAGCACACTCAGGGAAAGTGCAGTGTACAAGAATCATTACTCCGTCTTGACTAAAAAACAGAGTTACTGCCCTTTGTTCTTTTCCTTATCCGGAGCATAACTTGAAAACTACTGGTTGGAATTCAATATAACTTCATACAATGGTCAATCACATTAGGAGGAAGTGCAGTGCACAAGAACCATAACTAGTTGAATTTTTGTTTGAAAAAGTGTTCTCTATTCAGATAGATCGTGTTCTCTATTGCAGACATTTCACAGTCTAAGTTCAAATTATCAGAAATACAGTACATTGTTTTCCTATTAAATATAAGTAGCCATGATACAAACTATGGAAAACTAACACTTGGATTATTGTAATAACTATGCAACTAGAAAATAAAGACAACACCGACATGATCCTTTGAGTATTTCTTTAATCGGCTTAAAGCTTTGTGCTTTCCTCAATAGTAAATGCACTTTACATGTCAACATTATACTTGTTTATTGACATATTGAGTTCGCAATTTTCAAGCAAATAACACGATTAAGTGATTAAAGTTTGAAGTTCACAAATCTCCGAGACTGGTTGTTTCTGTATTCTCTGCAAATGAATGGTATATTGTTCAGTCATCATATATCAGTCGTCTGGCTGCAGTACCGTAATACAATTTCTCCAAATCGAAGGTATGACGAAACATTACATATTGCATTGCGTATTCTTACCCTTACTCAACATACATGAAAATTCAATTTTACCCATAATACATTCAATCCCTGATTACTCCCATAAAAGGAATTCTTAAATTTTGACTTAAGTTTGTAGTCATTGCCGGATAGGACTTGGTTTAAACAATATTTTATTCAAGTAAATGCATATACAACATTTTGTTAAAAAGCAGCAAGGGCCGAGATCTAGATATATAGATACTTGAAACTCTCTGCTCAATAATGAAATATGACTGAATTTGGTAACAGAAGATCATATACGATAAAAAGTGTAAAATTAAAGGACTTGGTATTCTATGATTTTTTCCTGTGAACATCTAATGCAATCTCATGTTGAAGAACAAGATATTTGTAAGGTGAATGAAATACTGAAGACTGTAAACATCTGGTAATTGCTACGAGCAGAAAACCTATGAAGAAAAAATCGAACACGTGCACTTATCGCCGGAGAATTCTGCCTATACTTATATAATCTGATAAATGTGTTATCCCCAAAGGATTCACCATTATTTTCGCTATGAAGAAGTGAAACAAATCATACACCAATCAGCAGAAATATGTCTATCTTTGAGTGTTCATACGTCATTCGAATGTCGTCGGAGGTGCGGCAACTAGCCGTAGATATACGATTCAATGATTATGATTTATCTAAATAATTGCAACTTTAATATCTACGAATCATTCTTCTGAAATATTGCCATATCTACAAGCATATTACAGCATGCTTCGTAATCTACCAAGTATGGTACTGAACAACTGCCTCATCTCTCAGCCAATATATTGATTAACTGTGTCATGAACCAGATAATATACTGAACAACTGCCTCATCTACCAGGAAATATAATGAACAACTGCCTCATCTACCGGTTAATATACTGAACAACTGCCTCATATACAAGATAATATACTGGACACTACTCAGTCTACCAGGGTAATATATTGAACATCAGCCTAATCTATCCGGTAACATACTTCCAGGTTATACTCTGAACAGCTGCATTATCTACCATGTAATATACTGAACAACTGCCTCTCCTATTCTAACAGACAATAGCCCCATCTTCCAGATTATATACTGAACAACTGTCTCATCTACCAGGTAAAATACTGTACAACCGTTTCGTCTACCATGTCATATACTGAACTACTGCTTCATCTACCATTTTATATACTGACCATTTGCATCATCTTACAGGTTATATACTGAACTATTGTCTCATCTACCATGTACTATTCTGAACTACTGCTTCATTTAACAGTTTATATACTGACCATCTGCCTTATCTTACAGGTTATTTACTGAACAACTGTCTCTTCTACCAGGTAATATTCTGAACTACTGCTTCATTTACCAGTTAATTAACTGACCATCTGCCTTATCTTATAGGTTATAAACTGAACAACTGTTTCATCTACCAGGTAATATACTGAATGAACGCCTCTCCTATTCTACCAGTCAATATACTGAACAATTGCCTCAGCTACTATGTAATATACTGAACAACTGCCGAATCTGCCAGGTAATATGCTTAACAGCTGCCTCATCTCCAAGGTAATATACTAAATCATTACCATTACTACCAGGTAACATACTGAACAACAACCTCATTTATCAGATTATATACTGAACAACTGCCTAATCTACGACATAATATATTAACAACTGCCTCTCCTATTCTACCAGGCAAAATACTGAGTTTTTGCCTCATTTACCACGTAATAATATATTTTAATCTATACCTGTAAATGTATAATTCTGTCAAAAATACAGCCTTTATTCAACCATCAAATACGGCCTGACAGAAAAAAAATCCGTATTGTATGTACGTGCAGTACGGACAGTGCGGAATTATTTGTAAGAGTGCATTCAATTGGCCCTAAAAACACATGACGTTAATAACGTCGCTTTTGACTGGATCGTTACTACTTGTTTATACGATGCCGTCAATAAAATGACGTCGCACACTACGTATATTTTGCGCTAAAAAGAGTTTTCCTTCAATTTTATGCTTAAAATATCATTTTAATTTAGTCTTTTCGTGCAACAAAGTGTCAAAAGGTATATAATAAAAGGGTTATTAGTATAGTAATGTGATCCATAAGCCGGATTGGCTCTCGTCGAGGTCGGATCAAACTCGTGCTACGCACTCGTGTGATCCGACGCACGACTCGAGCAAATCCGGCATGCTGGATCACGTTACTATACTAATAACCCTATTATATTGAACAATTATCTCATCTACCAGATACTGAACAACTGCCTCATCTAACAGGTATTTATTGAACAACTGCCTCATGTTCCAGGTAATTTACTGTTCTGCAAGGTAATATACTGAACAACTGCCTCAGCTACCAACTAATATACTGAACAACTGCCTCATCTATCAGGTAATATACTGAACAATTGTGAAATCAACCAGGTAATATACTGAACAGTTGTGTCGTCTACCAGGTAATATACTTATCAACTGCCTAATCTTTCAGGTAATATACTAAAGAACTGTCACATCTACCAAGGAATATACTGAATAGATGCCTTACTTACAGTGCACAACTGAACCACTATCAGGTAATAAACTGAATAACTACTTCAAAGATCAGATTCTATACTGAACAATTGCATCATCTATCAGGTAAAGTGCTGAACAACAGCCTCATCTACCAGGTAATATACCGAACGACTGACCATCTACCAGATACAAAACAACTGCCTCATCTTATAGCGTAAAATACTCAGCGCATGCCTCATCTATTTCATTTATCTGCTTCATTTATCAAGTAATATACTGAACTACTGTCTCATCTACCAGATACAGAACAACAGCCTCATCTATCAGGAAATATACCGAACGACTGCCTCATCTACCAGATACAAAACAATTACCTCATCTAATAGGGTAATATACTCAACACATGCCTCATCTATTTCATTTATCTGCTTCATTTATCAAGTAATTTACTGAACTACTGCCTCGTCTACCACATACTGAACAGCGGCCTTATCTAACAAGAAGTATACTGAACAAGTGCCACATTTATGAACCAATATATCGAACAGCTGCTTCTCCGCATCTACCAGGCAATATACTAAATGACGCCTCATTTGCTAGTTTATATACTAAACAACTGCCTCAGCTACCAGGTAATGTACTGAATAACGCCTTATCCACCAAGTTATATATCAAACAATTGCATTATCTACTAGGTAATATACTGAACAACTACCTCCTTAATAGAGCAGCAAAGCTCTCAAAAGTTAACAGGTCTCAACAATGAACAAAATATGTCATGTACCAAACTGTTCGGGAGAATCTGAAGTTTATCGGACCACCGGCATAAAATGAAATTTTTTGTTAGGGACCGAGAAATCCAAAATGGCGTCCAATTTGGCCGCCATTTTTGTTATAGCAGGTTTTTTTCTTCATGTCCAAGTATAAAATATTTATCTAAAAGGCAGATGAAAAAGAAACACACATAAACATATGTACTAAGGTCACTTCATTACTTCTTCTGTTGATTCAAAACTATATGATAAAGCATGTCCTGTTTGATAAGAATAAAATCTTATATGTATGTGCTTTTATTTATAGTGACATTATGCACATCTTACTGCACATAGTGTGTTTTTGTAGACAGTTTTATAAAAGCAATTTTGCATTTAAGTGCAAATCAAGAATGCCGCATTTTTTGAAGTAGGTGCTTTAGAAATAAAAAAAAAATGGACAAGTAAAATAGTAGTTCCTTTCTTCGCAGTGATCTCCCTTGTGTTGTTGTAGTCGTTTGTAGAGATTTCAGCAGTGGAAGGGAAGCAACTCCTGCATGCAGTTGTTTTTCTTAACCTCCCAGTCAAAATAGGAAAAGTGATATTTGGAAAGTTATTATTTTGTACTGGAAGCAGGAAGAGTTTGGTGTGTTGGGTTAAAAGCTATTATTTCCTCTGCCCTTTTTACACACACCTATTTCAGCTGTCTTTTTACTTGGAAAAAATGTGCATAATTCCACTTTAACAAATTGTTTTTGTGCAAATGAAATCGGTTGCCAATCGAGTTTTATACAAGTTCACTATCAAGGTCATTTTCAAGGTCAAAAGGTCAAAGTTACTATAGTATTCAGTGTTTCACCTTATCACATGTTGTGTTGATTCAAATCTGTACGTAAAAACTGTATGATGAAGGAAGACTTGTTTGATATTAATAATGTTATACTGACATATACTTTTAGTTTTTTTAACCATTTTGTTTGAATATGGTCAGTTGCCATGGAGAAATGCATATTCAAGCTTAAAAGGTCAAAAGGTCAAAATGACAAAATATCACTGTTTCATCTCATTTTGTCTTCTGTAGATTCAAAACTATGTTGCAAGTGTTGTTTGATATACATGTCATATATACATGTGCTTCGATTTTACAACTTTTTGTGCAAAAGAAATTGGTTGCCATGGAGAATGCAAGATGGCATTCATCATAAACACCGTTTTTCACAAATGCAGGTTCTTTTCCTAGTCAAGGTATAAAATATTTATGGGAAAAGAAACTGAAATACTTATTAGCATATATGTACTATGTAAGTGTTAGATAAATTTGATATACTGCGTTTCGTACAATCTAGGTCATATCTATGGTAAAAAGATCAAAATGACCAAAAAGTTACTGTCCTACTCATACTTCTTTTGTTGATTCAAAACTATATGATGTGGCAAGTCCAGCTTGATTTTTAATTTTGATAATGTTATACATAGATACGCTTTTATTTTATAGCCATTTCGTGCGAGTTATATTGGTTGCCATAGAGAAATGCAAGATGGTCCAAAGTGGCAAATGAATTTAACAATGGCAGGTTCTTTTCCTAGTCAAGGTATGAAATATATAAAGAAAAAGAAGGTGCAAATGAAACACGCATAAGCATTTGTACTACACCATTACTTAAATTTATAGCACTTTGTAATCATGCAAGGTCATTAACATGGTCATATTCAAGGTAAACGTATTACTGAAGAAGTCGATTACTTCACGTAATGTGTTCTGTTAATATAAAATTATAAGGTAGAAGAAGTCCAGTCTGGAATAAGTACATGTATTATTTTGTATACATATCCTTAAATGATACAATACTTCAATAAAATATAGTCAGTTACCACGGAGAATTTCAAAATGGCTTCTGAGATAGCCGCTTTATTCACATTCATTTTTAATGAATTTTAGTTTCATTACTATAAATAACTTACATTTGGGTTTAAGGAATATTTATAGCCACACCTACCAAAGAAGCTCAACACTGGAACACAAGGTTAACGTCAATGTCATATTTAAGGACAAAATTCAGGGGATCAAACTACCAAAAAGTGTATGTTTAGTGTGTTTGTTTGGTT
Source organism: Saxidomus purpurata (assembly GCA_022818135.1). Classification (NCBI taxonomy): domain Eukaryota; kingdom Metazoa; phylum Mollusca; class Bivalvia; order Venerida; family Veneridae; genus Saxidomus; species Saxidomus purpurata. The sequence goes on along the minus strand of JAFMSR010000018.1, from coordinate 17,890,116 downwards.
AACGAGTTCGGATCTTGTTGGTTAATCATACATTTAGTAACTCCATACCGGTCATAAAACTGGCATTCCCTATTTCATTTGTGAGGAAATGTGATTTCTAAATAGTAATGTTCCTTGTAGTCAGAATAAGATACTGTAGTTTCCAATGCAGCTAAGACATTCAATCAATTTTCTTTACTTAAACAGGAATATACCACTTATAACTAGGAAAAACGAAATTCTAAGCGGACATTAAAATTGATCCGGAAAATATTAAATCAATTAACCAAACAACACAGCACTCGCCAACAGCCGAACCGGTTTCTCATGCTCAACAAAGGTTACAACTGTGAATATAGTTATTTGTTCATCACAGGTGTTGAACACAGGCACATAAGAATATGAGTGCAAAGTGTTATATAAACTAAACAGGGAAGGGTATTCTTAACTTCGTGGAAACTGACAGTTACAAGGCAGAAAATTCAACTCACTACTGAAATATTTGTTTGTGCTGTGCTATGATGTGTTTCAACATTTCTGGTATGCTGTCCTTTCCCTTTTTCACCTGTCAAAATCTGTGCCTTCATACCGTTACTGTCTCGTAGTTGGCAGATTCAGTTTGGTATATATATATATAGATCTGACTGTTGTCATGTACTGTGTTTAATGGGGTGAAGGGATTACTTTCCTTATTTTTTAAAGGTTTTAAACTTGGCTATAATGTTTTCCTTAAAGCGGAGTAATTATTTTAATATGTCAAATATTTTCCTTACTGCTTAGATTTTAACATTTGTCCTTTACCACAGTGTCCTAGCGTACAGTAAGCCGATACGGAAGTTGCAGATCTGTACGCTGACGATCAGTTAGTTGTTTGCACAAATTGAGGCCAAAACGGTCTAGATTTTGTATAAATAACTGGTACACTCACCCCAAAAATATCTCCTTCAAAAAAGACGATTAAAATAAACGTTCAATACAAAATCTAGACCGTGGCGGCCTCAATTTGTGCTAACAACTAACTGATCATCAGCGTACAGATCAGCAACTTCCGTTTCGGCTTACTGTACGCTAGGACACTGTGTTTACAGCTGAATAATTGTTCTACCTGGCTTAATTTACTCCATTAGATTTTCAGATAGTAATTTACTTCCCCCTGTATGCCTCAGTTTGTCCTCATATATTACCATGATCAGATAAAAACGAATCATAATATTATATCCCGTAAAAGTTAACTAATGGTACAACATGGTTGTGATGTGTCCTTAAAGTTAGAGATTATTTTCCCTATTATGTATAATATTGCCATTGTAATTTAAGACATTGTTGTTACTAGTTAAATCGTCTTTAAATTAAGATTATATCTCCCCATAGGGTAAACAGGTGCAACTTTCCCAGCAAAGTTAACTACATATCTCAATTGTATGAAAGCCCATGCATAATATGTTATGTCCCATTTCTACTTAAATATGCCTTGGCTTTCACTTTTTGTAGCTACATATATTTTATCTACTGGGCTTCTTTGATGGATATTATCATTGATTTTGAAGATCATGACTATCACTTTAACCTGTATATTGTAAGTATAAAGGGTCATACTTCAGTCAAAGATGTTTTAGTAATTTACTCTTGCCTGCACATTTAGGACATGATGGTAAAGACGTGATGCAAGATTCAGAGCATTAAGTGAAATATTTTAGACATAACACGGACTTGTACGAAAAACTGAACTAGAATAGGGATATTTTCAAAGTGGAAAAGCGGCAGAATACAGTCAAAACCATATGGATAGAGAACAAACAAGTACTGCAAGGTTCAAAGCAATGTCTGTAAATATGGACTGGAACAAACAAGAGCTGTTCCTCATAAGTGACTGTCTTGTCTTTGTACAAATGCTTATTCATATTTCATTTGCACGTTCTTTCTCATAAGTTTAATAGTTTATACCTTGACATGTATAAGATCCTGCTGTTGTGAAAAACGGCAGCCATTTTGCACGCCATCCTGCATTTTTTCATGGCAACTAATTTTATTTACACAAGTGGTAAAAACTAAGTGTATGTCTGTTTTATATTATTAATATGATATCAAACATTTGCTTGTTCATATAGTTTTGAATCAACAGAAGAAGTAATGAGGCGAATCAGTGATTTTTTTCCTTTTTACCTTTGAGATGATCTGGATAAGGACCTTGTAGGAAACTCAAAATATCCTATTTAGTTAGAGCTTGCTTACTACACAATGCTCAATATGTGTGTTATTTTTGCACCTTCTTTTCCCTTAAATTTCCCATATTTTATACCTTAACTAGATTAAGAACCAATCATTGTGAAGAACGGCATCCATTTTGGACGCCATCTTGCAATTTTTCATGGCAACTGCCTCTCTTATTTTATCAGGCAATATACTAAACAACTGCCATATTTACCCGGTAATATACTGAACGACTGCTTCATCCTGAGTACATGAATCTCCTTATATACCAGTCTATATACTAAATAACGTCTTATTTACTGGGTAATATACTGATCTTCCTTATTTGCAAGACGCTGTCCTGAACATAATCTCCATCCATCAGGCAATATATACTACACGATTGCCTAATCAGGTGAATGGAGTATTGCCATGCACACGATGCATACAAAGTCCGAAACCGGGTATGGAGCGACGAGATGAACATATGAGCAAAGTTTCGATTAAATCCTTCGATTGAATATAAAGGAGATATAGTGTCATGGCTTCTGACACTGAAGATTGGCCCTGTCTTTGTCATCACGATATAATATTATTATTTTAGTTTCTGATACGTAGTCTTATGCAAGTACACAAATGGTATGCAAAGATACAAATGAAAATATTTTTTTAATTGCTGCTCGTGCATGGATATCTTTAACATCGTGCACAAAATTACTGAAACCAACTTTATAAAGGACCAAGCCCTACTTTCATTTTATTACACTCGTGATTATTGTGTTTAAAACTGCTTTGACTGAGCTTTCAGAAAGTTTTGGCGTCTTGTAGGAAATGATTCCCGGTGAAACATTGCTTAAATTGGAACATGAAAATCGAGACTGCTGTTTTAAGTGCCTTGCGCTTAAATTTTACAACTTTTGCAGTCTCGGTGTAATAAAACATAATGTGGCATTCGTGTATATGCCAAATTTATACAATAGACAGGCCTAATAATGAAATATAAAATTCATTAAAAGATATGCCGTGTTTCACAGTAACACGCAATGAATTCTTTTAACATCAGTAAATGGTTCTTCCCTTATAAGGTTGTTACGAACAATATTTAAGTGAATTTACAAAACAATCTCTTATACATACTATATTTTTATAATACAGAATCAGTATTTGAAAAAAAATGGGTAACTACATCTTAAAGAAAGCAGTAGCCACAAAATTCAGGAATTACTTGTATATAAATTTTGCATAGTGAAATATACACATATTAGACAAAAGCTACATGTAGTTACATTATTGGATGTGAACTCGAATATGGATTTTTCATTGTTCTATGAATTCATTATTGCTTTTGATAACATTCTGAACTGCATGGAAGCCCACTCCGTTACTATCTTTGCATAAAGTATCGCTTTTGTGTTACCAAATAAAATTTGGCCTATATTAAAAGGGCGGAGTGGCCTAGTTTGGTGGAAAAAGAAAGTCTATGTTTGTTACATTGAAAAAAGTGTTCAACAGGACATCCACACTCACACTGGGGTTTCTGTCCGAGATGATTTCTGAAAAACTAATCATCGTATTTCTTAATCGTGCTTGAAGAATGAGTATAACATTTCGTCAGACGGAACAATGGTGCTTTAAACGCATGCCTTAAACGTGATTTAAGTGTACTGAAAGGCGAATAATTTCTTATATCGAGATACGTGTGTACGTCATGCAATTGTTACATAATCTTCATTGTTCCTTAATAGGTATTCAGTAACTTGGGATATTACTTTTGAAACAAATGTAATTTAAATATAATAGAAATAAGCCTTTTTTTTTTTATTATTCAAATTTAATTTTTTTTTTTTTTTTTTTTTTTTTTTTTAAACCCATCCAATTTTTATAATTAACTTCTAAATGGAGCCATGTTATGCTTTATATACCGATACTATACTAAATGTCATATCCCGTACGTATGACTGGTTGCTAAATGAAAGCCATACAAACATTTCTAATCGAATTATTCGGCTATTGCGTTGTAGCAAATGTTTATGATGACTACGTCCAAGGAACGTACTGTCAAAGTTAACATTATCATCCGCTATGATACACGCGTGCACTTTCATGCTTCCATTATGAAGATGGATCAGATCCTTCCACCTACATTTGTCAATGTAATTTTTAGTTTCCAAATGTGCGTATATAACATATCAGTATTGTTTATTTGTAACATTTTTTTTCTCCAGAATATATACATTTATTTATATTAAGAGTATTTAGTCTCAATAGTTTCCATATCAAAGACGACCATATGCCGCTATATCAGTTTAACAGGGAATGTACACTCATAGCAGATAGTTATTTTGCAAGAAGTTTAAGAAGTATATATGTAAATGCACAGAATGTAATCTTTATAGCAGTATATTATTTAAATTTTCATATAAAAATTATGCACCTTGTTCCTGCCAGGCACGTTGGACCATTTCTGATCGGAAAGTTGCTACGAGAAGGTTTTTTTATTTGAATACTAATTTAATAAGCCATACTTTGGACATGTTGTGCCATATCTTCAAACGTGTTTAGATTTTCTGTTGTGTTTATATAGTTTAGTGGATCTATATATTTTTGAAAGCTCTTTTTAACCTCTCAACAATTAAAACAAGAAAAAGGAGAGTGTGCTCATGAGTTCATGGTGCGTGTTGTTTCTACATGTTCTGTATTTGTTGTCCCTTTGTACGTCGCTAATGTGTTGTCTTGATATAGTTAACGTTTAGGCCAATGTGTTGTCTTGATATAGTTAACGTTTAGGCTGCAATGTGTTGTCTCGATATGGTTAACGTTTAGGCTGCAATGTGTACATTGTCTACTGCCTTTTCTCATAGTTGTAGAATTCAATATTCTGTGTGTAAGTCTGTCTGTTGGTGAGTACTGTGTTTGGTAGTGTTTATATTTTACTTTATATGATTTACCAGTTGATATGTTTTATGCTTTAATCCCAGCTTGAGGGAACCGTATTGCAGATTGTTAATACTTGTCTTCAAGTTAATTTCATGCTCTTTTATGTTTTTGTGTTTAAAGGTATATCCTCTACCCATACAAAAATCGTCAAAAATCTGTGAAATGACTCTCTAATATGTAGTCATGAACAATGTACTATTTTTTATTTGTTACGAGATTGAAAATACCTTTCCAAAATGAACAGGTTATGATAAGAAATACATAAAGTCTCGAAGAATATGGGGAATCAAATTTCAGCTAAAATCAGGCATTACCTTTGACTGCACGAAACTGCCAAACATCACATGGAACAAAACTTGTTCCTATTTTGTTGAGGAAATCGTGTGTGGGCTGTAATGAGTATGTTATTTTTGGTGATCACAGTGACAGTTTTTAAGGGAAAGGCAAGTCAGGTAATGATTTGAATTTAAAATGAAGAACTTGTTAAGAGGAACATACTGTTGAAAGAATTTCTAAAATCGGAGCACTAAATCGGATGATATTACATTTTGAAAATTTGCAAAATGCACGATCATTCAATAGTGTATTCAGGTTCAGATATATTATGGATAACGCTCCCCTGAGTAACAATCTAAAGTGCCAAACCTGAAGGTAAGGCGTTATAATTTAAAAGATATGAAATAATCAACTCGATGCCTACAAACGAAGTTAAATATAAACATGTTAGATCCGCTAATAAATAAAGTTGTTTCCTATATTAATTATGTGAAGAAGCAAACATAAAGTCTGGCTTGGATGTAGAGTCTGACGCTGATGGTAACATCGCTATTTAATAGTACTTAATTTTCAGGAACAGCATCCATATCGAAGCAACTGTCGTACTTGTTATGCAATCGAACAAATCTCAGTAGTTTTATACTTCTATCCGAGACATAATGCCTATGTGCCGAATTTAAACCATAAGATACGAAGTTTTATTTTGTTCGTTTATATTTTATTGAGAATAAAAGTTTCGTTTCTTACTGCCACAGTAAAAGCAGGTACCGTTCTTAACCCAGATTACAACAACTCTTGCAGGAGTGAAGGTCACGGGAATAAAAGCGATGCTAGTAAGTTCGCAAGAAGTTTAAGATGTATATTTGTAAATGCATATAATGTAATCTCTATAGGAGTACATTATTTAAATGTTTATAAAAAATATGCGCCTTGTTGCTGCTACATACGCTGGATGATTCCTCATTCTGTTTCAGAGATATGAATGTTGCTAATAAATATTGCACGAGAAATCTTTCTGGCATGTCAGACTTTTGATATGAAGACTAATTTAATATGCTTTTTCTGGCAATTCTGTGAAAGAACAAGTTCGGCAAGTGCGGTTATAACATACTATTGAACATATACGTGACATTTTTAGGCTATATGTTGTGTTTTTTAACGTTTGTGAACCTATACATTTCGAGAAAGTCTTGTCAAGCTCCAAACAATTAAAGCAAGAGAAATGTGCTCATGAGTACATGGACTAAGTATCTAAATGTAATAAGGTGTTTTACCCATGAAGGATCGGGTCGGACCGCTTTAAGCCGCGAACGAGGATAGTGGACCCACACATACAAACAAAACCCATGAAGGTTTACATCTATGTTACACCCTATAGGGAAAATAATTGCTCCAGGGCAGTAACCTCGTTGTACGGCATTTTACTTACATGTGTGTTTGTTCAGTGCTTTGTGTTGTGTCTACTTTCTGTTTGTGTACGTGATATTTGCGCTTGGCAAAGGTGTTGCATTGATATAGTTAACCTTTAGGTTGCAGTGTGCAGTAACTTTTCATCTGTGTGTAAGTCTGACTTGTTTGATAATGTTTATGGATTACTTTACATATTTTATCATTACCTGTACTTGTATTTTCTGTCCTATTCCCTGCTTGCCTCTGTGCCTTGTAGTTTTTTTTGTTTATTCCCTGTCGCTTTTCCGTCCATCCGATTGTTCTTCCGTCTGTCCCGAGTAATATCTAAGGAGTAGGTGGGGCTATTTCAATTAAACATTATACAAATGTTAACTTATGTAGGGAATTGCGGTCTGCCAAGTTTCAATCGGATTGCCCACCATAACCAGAAGAGTTATGAATCTCAAGTTTTCTTATGTATTATATATGGATTTAAACATCCACTTTGTATGCGGTACAAATTATCATCAAAATGGACGTTTATTGAACTTCACAAAATTGTACAATCCATCCCTGGTAGGATGGGATTGTTTTCCTTTTATAACTTTTATAGAGACTTACTTAATAACCAGAATTTTATTGGATTTGGTTCAATTAATAATGTTATGGTCCTGAATCATATCTGTTTTAAGAAAACTGATATCTTCAGAAATGAGTGGCTCTTTCCTGATTAATAAAAAAAACTGTTTAAAAGTAATTGTCAGAATTTTATTTCATTTTACACAAATAATCAACTTAATCAACATGAAATCAACTTAATCAACATGCAAACATTTTTCAAATAAAGTTGTCCCCTTGAAAAATGAGGTCCCAGTGGGCTGGTATTTTCGTATAATTATAATCTATATATAATATCCAAAAAAGTGATCAAAGACAAATTAGTAATGTTAAGGCCCTTAACTAAACGGCGAAAGGAAATTGATCCTAAGCAGGAAATTTATACTAAGTGTAATGAACCCCTCCCCAATCGCAGGTTGTTAGACTGTTTTACTTATTCACTCAAGAATCTTCAAAAAGTATTCTCTTTTAATCTAGTCGCAATAACTTCATTTTATTTGCATGAATAAGATAATATACCAATACTGAAATTGCTTAACATATTTTATCCTTCAGAAACAGCGGGGTATCCAAATTCAACGAGTTATTTGTGAAGAAACAGAAAAAGGTGTTCCGAAATGAAAATGTTTGTAAACTTTCTAAACATGATAAAAAGATACAAATCAATTAACAATATGGCGAGCAAATTTTCAGCTAAAATAAGGCATGGCCTTTAACTACATGAAACTGCAAAATCAAGATGGAGCAGTACTTATTCCTATTTTGTGGACCGAAAGCGAGCGTGGGCTGTAATGAGAGGGTTAATTTAGATAATCACAGTGAGAGTTTTAAACAGCAATTAGAGTAGCAATCTAAAGTGCCAAACCTGAAGATTGAAAGTATGGATAAGACTTGATAATTAAAAAGATTTGAAAAATAGCTCGATGCCGAGATAACTCCTACATAAGTTAGAAGTAATATAAAATACGTCTTTAAGATCCTCTATTATATACATTTACATATCGTGTGTGGTTGTTTCATATATTAATTCTGTGAAGGTGCGCCGTAATCTGACGGTAACGTTGCTATATAATAGTACTCAATGTTCAGGAATAGCATCAATATTGATGCAACTGTCGTACTTATTGTGCCGTCCGAACAAATCTCTACCTACGTTTAGTTTCTTTTTTAGACATAATAAAGTATAATTTGGCATAGTAGGCAATGGTGAGTGTTTAGCTTGTTACATGTTTCTAAATATACACAAGAAGACTAGGAAACCCCAGAAAGATAATCAATTTAGCATTGCTTCCCATAATAAATTTTGCTTCTAATCGTGTAGGCGTGAATGTTGACAAGCATAGTTTTCTTATCGTCTAAAGTTACACTTGGTTTTGCTTTTTAGTCAACGAATTAACTTTCAATTTAGTTTTTTAAGTACGTGTTCCTGCGGATGTCCGTCTTTTGTCTATCCGCCATCTTCCAAATAAATCTCTACCTACTTTCATGCTTCTATTTTAGACACAATGAAGTAGAAGTTTGGTATACGCCTATCTGCCGAATTTATACCATAAAGTATCAGTTTTATTATGTTCATATATATTTTCATTGATACACATACTTTTCTTTCTTATAGAATAAAAGGAGGTATACATCTTTTAAATCTGTTTTGAACCACTTTTGTCAAAGCGACTGTCACGCAGATGAAAAAGCAGAAAGATGATAGTCTGCTAAAATGGCATTTTGCCTACATGTTCTCTTGCAAGCATATATACGTTTATCAAAAACGACCGGTTTTCATTTAAGTATATACCTTAACTCATTTGATTTGAGATAAATTGACATCTTTGAGTTCTTATAACTAATTCTTACTTTTACAGTAAGTGTGCCAAAATAATACACGTTGGGGAGTGTCTACCAAGTTACATTTTTCAAAATATACACTAGCAGATAAGAAAACCCCAGAAAGATAATCAATTTTGGTATTGCTTCCCATTATCAATTTTGCTTCTAATTGTTTAGACGTGTCTTTTTAACGTCTCACGTTACACTTTATTTTGCTTTTGAGTAAACGAAAAAACTTTCCATTTTTTGGGGTCACTTGAGCTGGCTCAGGGTGAGCTATTAGGATCGATGAATGTCCTCGTCCGTCGTCACTTAGTTCGTTAACACTCTAGTGGTCACATTTTTGCCTCAATTGTCACGAAACTTGGTCAGGATGTTTGTCCCAGTAATTACTCGGACGAGTTCGAATATGGATCATTTCGGATGAAAAACTAGGTCACATGACCCAAAAATAGAAAAATCTTGTTAAGGCTCTAGAGGCTACTGTTTCAGTCCAAATATCCTGGCAATTTGTCAGAAAGGTTGTTTGGTTGATTTCTAGCTCAAGTTTTAATATGGGTCACCTGGGGTCAAAAACTAGGTCACACAGCCCAAATATGGAAAAACCTTGTTTACACTCTAGAGGTTACATTTTCAGCTCAAATATCCTGGAAATTTGTCAGAAAGGTTGTTAAGATGATTTCTAGCTCAAGTTCGGATATGGGTTATCTGGGGTCAAAAACTAGGTCACAGAGTCCAAATATGGAAAAGCCTTGTTAATACTCTAAAGAGGTTACATATTTTCAGCCCAAATATCCTGGAAATAAGTCAGGAGGTGTTCGTTTGCCCAAGTTCGAATATGGGTATTTGGGGTCAAGGGGTGGGGAAACTAGGTCACAGAGTCCAAATATGGAAAAGTCTTGTTAATACTCTAGAGGTTACATTTTCAGCCCAAATATCCTGGAAATAAGTCAGAGAGGTTGTTTTGATGATTTCTAGCCCAAGTTCGAATATGGGTCATCTGGGGACAAAAACTAGGTCACAGAGCCCAAATATGGCAAAATCTTGTTAACACTGTAGATGTTACATTTTCAGCCCAGATATCTTTGAAATTTGTCAGAAAGGTTGTTTGGTTGATTTCTAGCTCAAGTTTCAATATGGGTCATCTGGGGTCAAAAACTAGGTCACAGGGCCCAAATATGGAAAAGCCTTCTTAATACTCTAGAAGTAACGTTTTCAGCCCAAATATCCTGCAAATTTGTCAGAAAGGTTGTTTCTATGATTTCTAGCTCAAGTTCGAATATGGGTCATCTTGGGTCAAAAACTAGGTCACAGAGCCCAAATATGGAAAAACCTTGTTAACACTCTAGAGGTAACATTTTCAGCCCAAATATTCTGGAAATTTGTCAGAAAGGTTGTTTCGATGATTTCTAGCAACTTTGTTAAAAGCAGTTGTACTCGGGTGAGCGATAAAGGGCCATCATGGCCCTCTTGTTTATAATATAACAAATAGGTATCCCTGCGGACGTACGTCTTTTGTCCTTTCGTCTCTCCGTCATTTGAGCTTTTTATCCTTGAAACACTGAAGTATAAGTAAGCACATATACCATCATGTCGATTAGTTATGCAAAGTGCACGTTACAGGTACTTTGGTTTTTGGTATAGATCTAACTTAGCGATCAGTCACCAACTGGTTAATATTCATATTTTCAGAGCTACGACTGAATATTATAAAGAAAACCCAATTATCTTGCAACGAACCTACTACATTAAGGTAAATGTATTCCATTCTTCAAAAGTGAACCTGTATCGGTGAAACAATTAAAAACAGCAAAGGAAATGTGATAGCAGGATAATTGATTAATATTATGTAAACAATAAAAAAGAATAAATGTAGGTATTTCATTTCGGTTAAGACATAAAAATCACACTAAGCAGGTACTGTTGTATTTTCGATGTTGGTTTGTTTGTTCCGTTTAAGATTTGTGTCCGACTGTGGTGGCATCATTGCAAACAACTACCTAGGATGTCCGCCTATACCTTTAAAAACTTAAAACAAAGAAGGAAATCTACCTGTCTAGATTTCAGAATTTCTCAGATATAGGACTTGATTCTCAAGTGAAAGCACGACAGAAGAAAGTTGGTATATTAAGCAAAATTTATTTGAGAAGACTAACCTAACAGAACAGAACATTTTAAAATGAAAATCCGCCTTTAAATCCTAGATTACGGCAGAGTTAACGCTGGGGTACAACCAACGATTATTGGTTTATTATTTAAAAATTGAAAAAATCCATCGTGTTATGAAATCACAATTTTAATACATAGTGAACATACATGTATACATACGTACTGTTTCAACGATAAAATATTATATACCATATATATTCGCATTTCTTAATGATAACTATGATCTAAAATGATAAATCAAGGTTAACTTCTTATACAACGTACGTAAAGCCCGGGACCAATCAGCATGTGACAATTTAGAAACAACAAATGTGCGTTTACTATATGAGTGCGCTCTAGGGAATTTAACGTGGAGCAAAATATGCATTTTCTTAAATTAAATGATGTTTATTCAGCGGCTTTATTTGATAATAACAGCAGACAGATTTCCCTTTTTCCATTTCCAAAATAATTGCTCATGTTAAATGTGTAATAAACTTCCGTTGTTTCCATTTTGCAAGCATGTAATGTTGCGTTTCGGTGGAGGAATAAATCGTAGTTGCTACAGACCGAACAATATTCTAGCAACAAAACAGATGTTTTTGTTATTTTCTTTGATTTATGCAATTAATTACGTGTCATTTTCTGTATAAATAAGCAGGTTCCCAAGATAATTTCCATAAACGGAGCTCAAAGAACGAAAGAAAATGCATTATATGAACCTTTACAGTCTGCGTTACTTCACAGACAGAAAATAGTTCCGGATTTCAAGATTTATGTGAAAAACATGCTGGGTTTTTAAACTTCAAAGTAAAGTACTGTTGTCTTTTTTAACAATTGCAATTATTACATCGGAAAACGCAAAAGAAAAGTTGGAGAAGCTCATTTTTGTTCTGTAAATAAATTAAATTGTCTACTGTGTGACGGTGCATCTGAATGGTCTTTTTTATTAAGCTTTACCAGATAAATGCTCTAGTATGAATCTGATAAACTAAACAGGTTTGGTTAATAAGTCAGGTGTTTGTTCCGATTTAAATTTCTCAGTATTAGTTGATACATTGAGCCGTGTTGTCTAATCTAAGACAAATTACTCGGTGTTTTCAACGGAGCGTTAGAATATTCAAGAAGTTTCAGACTATAATAACGGAACGGACATTGAGGAGTGTTTTCCCAGAGGCAGAATTAAGTGATTATGCCTTTTTGTAACAAGTAAGTAGGCTGGTAAATAATGTATGTTTACTTCTCAAAGGAGAACTTAAACAAAACTTCTTTGATGCTGAGCATTTATTAGATTACTACAGTAATAATTGATTACAAAAGGCAATGTTAATTACAAATATCATGTCAGTGCAAGCAATATCGCAAAACGAAACACATAACATTACGGGACCATGCATATTTCAATACCTTTTAACTTTTTAATCTATCTTATTCATGTCAGTAGCGTGTTCCAAGAGGCAACTGGTCACATGTTTTGGCTTTGCATTTTGCAGAGTGGAATTATGTTGAGTATTGCCACCATAGGAAATAGTTTTATGTTTTACATTTCTGTCGCGGTCTTTCTTTCAGCTGTTCTTCGTTTTCTGGGTGAAGAAATTCAAGAAATAAATGACATCATTAGCCAAAATACAGCCTATTTCACCATCAAATCGGCGACAGAAAAAAATCGTATGTAGTAGGGGGAATACAAAAAGCGCGGCAATTTGTAAGAGGCTCAATTGGCTCTAAAGCATGCGCATGAGAACGCTTTGACTGGGTGTTCTATTTGTTTTACGTGACGTCAATAAAAGACGTCGCTACTCCGTATTTTCGCCTAAAAGGGTTTTCTTCAATTTCATGCTTAGAACATTATTTAGTTTTTCGCGCAGACAAGTGTCAATAGGAAATAAAAGGGTTATTAGTTAGTATGTGTCCATAAGCCGGGTTGGCGCTCGTCGAGGTCGGATCAAACTCGTGCTCGCCTCGTGATCCGACGCACGCTCGAGCAAATCCGGCTGCGATCACGCTCTATACTAATAACCCTATATTTTATATCTTAAATTGTTAAATACTAAGATAAAAGCACCATTAACATTTTTTCAAATCTTAGAATTATATACATTTTGATGACAAGATCTAACAACAAAATTGTTGTTTCAATATCATTGTTCTGAATCCATATTCATATCAGAAAAATTATTAGAGGAACACTTTGAATTTTTAAAACATTTCCCCGATGTAAAACTGCGCAGCTTTATACTATACTAAACTCAAAAACATAAACCGCAACAAAATGTATTTCGTTCATCGTCTAATTGTCAATTCGCTTTTGTTTACGGAAAATACTAGAAAATAGTGAAAACATGGCTCATTGCAATGTAATGAAACATATCATGTATTTTTATGTTTTTGCTTAAAAATACATCGGACTGGACAAGTTATCTTGCTTTTCCTAATTTGCTGATAATAAACAATGTTATTCAATGTACGAATGGTGAACGCTTCTATGGGTTCTAAGGAAATGACAATGCGACAAAGAATCACTGTGAGTAGTACTTTATAGGACCTAATATGTCTTTCACAATGCTAAAATAATACAGAACTTTCATCCATATCAGTTGCTTAAATCACTGGGAAACAGTGTAGTTAAATAGGCAAATTTCGTTACGCCAACAATGATCGTAACAACTGTTGAACGTTGAAAGATCAAAGATAGAAACTTAGAGTGTTCTATACTTTTCTTCAAGACTCTGATAGCTAAACGAATTTGAGTTAGTAACAGTCGGAATAACTTCATATCTCTTAGAATTTTATCATTGTTTGTACACAAGTATCTGATCATATATCTGATCATATATTATTGTGACATGTCACAACAATGTTGAAATTAAAGGTCTATTGGATGTACAGCTTTAGTGACTACAGTACATATGCTAGATACTTTGTTGCTCTGGCACGAATTTTTGCCATTTTTCTGGCAAAATGTCATGCTGGAAAAGAAGAAAAACAATATTTTTTTTTTACTGCTAAGTTGTTTCGGACGAATTGCGATACGTGGTGAAACTTTGGACAGGAGTTTATATTAGTTGCAAGATAATAAATCTATAACAGATGCAAAATGACTAAATTCGAAATTTACGTACACAATATATACAGATGCAGCAACATATAGAGTTTTGTTTTTTATGATAAACACACTGAACATTGCACACAGTGTACATACAAGCGGCACTTGATTCATTCTACTAATAATGTCTGGGCGTTCCCTTTACTGAGCTCAGACGCTTTTTCAAAAGTCTATAAAGGTATGCCAAGTGCTCTGTGTTTGTTTCTGTAAAAAAGGCAACTATTAAACACACCTATATTGGAATACATGTAATTGGTTGAATGTCTTATGTGTGAAATGTAACTCAAGTACTAAATGTACGGATTCGATCCAGTATGCTAAAATTATCTAATGTTTCATCAAGTTTTCAATTTGGAAAGATGTCTAATCGAGACTGCAGCCAGACGATTGTGATAACTGAACAATAATTGCCACAACACGATTTATTTCAGATAATGCAGAAACAAACAGTCTCGGAAATTTGTGAACTTCAGAATTCGTCACTTAGTTGTGTTATTTGGTCCAAAATTGCGAACATCTAATAATGCGTTGTTGTTAGTTGTTACACTATGTCCATAAACAAGTTTGATGTTGACACTTGGAGTTAATTTACTGCCGGGGAAAGCACAAAGCTGTAAGCGTATTACATTTTCCAGTTGCATTGTTGTTAAAAGAATAATCCAAGTGAGTATTTTCCACAGAATATAATTACAATGTATACGGCTAACAGAAATTTGTATTTAAGTCATTGTATTTCGACAAGGCAAGCAGGTGTTTCTATATTGCTTGAAATATTATTTTCACTCGGCTATTTCTGCAAAGATAAAACATGGACACCTGGAAATTCTAATATTGCAAACAAGTGTATCTCTATATATATAGTGAATACGTTTTTCTTGTATGAAAACTTCAAAATTTAACGAAGGAACAGAACTTATTATTATTCTGTGGGCAATACTGTGACAAGGCTGTTGTCAGAGTGTTATTTTCGGTAACGTGTAAAACCTGAAAATTAACAGTATGAATCACATGTTATAATTGAAATGATATAAAGTAATTAACCCAATGCCTAACAACGAATTTGTTTTCAGAATACATCTTTTAAAATCTGCTAAAAATAAAACTAGTTTAGGTTATTGTTTCATAAATTACTTTTGCGAAGGCGCAAGCATAATGTCTGTCTTAGATGTAAAACCGGATTCAGATGGTAACATCATTATATAATAGCACTAAATTTTCTGAAATAGCTTCAGTATGAATATAACTGCCGCTTTTATTTTGCCATCTGAACAAATCTCCCTAGTTTTATGTTTCTGTTCCAGACATAATGAAGTATAATTTTGGTTTGCGCCTATGTGCGGAATTAAACCGTAAAATCTAAGTTATATAAAGCTCATCCAGAGTTTATTATAACTCATAAGTTGATCTCTGATATGAATGTTTTAACAACTATGACTGAAGCGCTGTTTCATAAAATGCACTTGTTTCATAAAATAAGGATTTCCGTTTTATTGCATTCTTAGACTCATATTTCTAACGGACACCTTTTTTCAAAACATGTATTCACAAATACCGAAGACGGAGAAGGAAACAGTAAAACCTTGAAAAACAGTTGAATGACAGGGTAATCAGAAGTTGTCATCGTATTCCTATAAATAAACTGAAGCAACCGAACTAACGGGAAGTAATGCTAAATACTCCTATATGAAATGCAGAAATGTGAGAAGAACTTGTCATACAGTAATAGCTTTATTACTGACAAGTTGTTTACAAATATATCAAATAAGCCAGAAAAATGAACAAAGTCAGTGGTAATGTTTGCAGATATAGAATCAATTAACATTTTTAATACCGTATAAAATTTAATATCTAAACATTCACAACTGTTAAACGCAAAGCTGTCTATAAAACGTCCATATCTGGCGCCAGTAGATGACGAAATTTTTAATGGAATTTGCTTAAACTCATTTCGTACACATCAGAAACAGCGCAAATGAATTATATTTAAATCAATAAAAAATGAAAGATGTGGTCAGTTCATTTCGGATTAACCAATTTCATAAAAATTAACATAAGGAAGATCGAGTAATGTTATACTTTCGGTAGTGGTTTGTTTGTCCAGTTTAACGGGGTGTCCTACGTTGACTGCATCATTTACAAACAAATTCCACCTATATCTTTAAAAAATAAACCGAGGGAGATTGAGCCAAAGGGCGAGATTCTCAAACACCATGGCAGAGGAAAGTTGACATGCTAATCCAATTAAACACTCACAGTGCCGTTTTGCGAGTGAAATTCCACCTTATAATTCTAGATTGCAGCAGAGTTTCATGATTGAGTAAACCCTGCGATTATTTGCAATCAAAGAAATTTATTTATCGTGTTTAGGAATACATATAAATAAGTATTGTTTTTACGATATTATTTATACACTATTGACATTTGGATTTCGTGGGGGACAAATGTGTCCTAGATAAACCGGTTTAAGCTCCCCAGTGGTGTTTTTGCCACTGACCGTTCCAAGGCGGTGCCCCACTGTGTTCCTTTAATGTTCGTTTTGTCCTCTGTGTTGGCTTTGTAGCTATGTGTGATGGTAGTTATATGTTTTATACATAGTGTTACGGTTTGCGTGGGGGTGTGGCTTTGTTTGGTGTGCACTCGGGTGCTGGGGTTCGTTTTGGGGAGGCGCGGTTTTGGTACGTGGCATTCCCTGTTTGATATTATTTTTGTTTTTCTAGTACTGATTCAGCTCTGATGGCTCTGGTGATGCTTGAAAAGTAACGGTTATAACTTGATTGCGTTACAGGGAGTTTTATGTGGAATAAGGTTTTTTTCTAAATTCAGTGATAATAATAATAATAATAATAATAATAATAATAATAATAATGTCTTTATTTAAAGAAGGTTTACACATAAAGCAATGCTCAAAACATACAAAACTTATTTACAATGTGGCCTTCTAGAAAAGAAACAAAATGGCAAAAAAAAACGGTAAATGAAATAACAATATACATTTATGCAAATATACATTTTATATACATTGATGTTTATTCAGTGTCTTTATTTGATCATTTTATCAGAGAAACTCACTTTTTCCCATTTCTTATATAATTTTTCATATTAGATCTAAATGTGTAATAAACTTCTGTTGTTTTTTGCAAGCACATAATGTTGCTTTCGGTGGAGGAATAAATCGTTGTTGCTACTGACCGAACAATATTCTAGCAACAAAACAGATCTTTTTGTTATTTGTGTGTGATTTATGCAATTAATAATGTTCCACTTTCTGTAAAAATGAGCAAGTTCTTGAGATAATTTACATAAACGGAGGTTAAAAGCGAAAGAAATTGCATAATCTGTACCAAAACAGCCTGCGTTATTTCAAAGACAGAATCTAGTTCCGGATTTCTAGATTTAGTTACAACGAATATTACTTAATAGTTCCAGCTCATCTGATTTTTGAAAAAAAAAATCAGTGAGTTATTGTCATCGCCTAAGCGTCGCCGGCGTCGGCGTTGTTGTCGAGGTTGCTTCTTAGTAAAGTTTTGTGTTTAGGTCCGTGTTCTCCTTAAATATCAAAGCTATTGATCTGAAAGCCGAACCATTTATTTAGTATTATTAGTTGACTCAAGTGCAAGTAAGTTAACTTTATATTGCATTTTGCATTAATCATGGCCTTTCTTGTTTTCTGTGAATAAAGTTCTCGTTAAGGTCCACTTTTCTCCTGAAGTATCAAAGTTATTGCTCTGAAACCTAAAATATATATTAATCACTACAGAGTAAGTATATTGCATAAGTTAGATAACTGTACCTTTCATTTTGGATGAACTATGTCCCTTTTTGTACGATTTTTGTGGTAAAGTTTTGTGTCTAGGTCTATTTTGCTCTTGAAGAATCAAACTCATTGCGCTGAAATTTGAAACAGTTATTTACCATTATAAGCTTATGATATAGTGCTAGTTAAATAACTCTACCCTACCTACATTTCGCAGGAATTATGCCCCTTTTTGTACTTAGAGATGTATTGTTTTAGATAAACTTGTTTGAAAGAGTAAACAAAGTGGCTTTTAAACTTGCAGTTGTTATTCACCATCACAATAAGGTGAGTAGGACAGCACTTGAGTTTCACAGAGGCAAAGAAAATATCAGTTGCGCGGCTGCATCAACCCGCTCCTGTTGGTCTGTAAATTAATTTAAGTTGTTGAAACGTTGACGACGGACTTGTCCTGTGTTGAACTTAAGCATTACCCACTTAACGCCCAATATTTTAGTCTGACTAACTTAATGGTTGATACATTAAACCCTGTTTGTGTATAATCTCTCAGTCTTTTAGAGCTACGTTAAAATATTCAAGAAGTTCTAGAGCATAATATTGGAACGAACTTCGAGGAGTATTTTCCCAAAGGTAGAATTAAATGCTTCCGCTTTTTATAACAAGTAATTAGGCTAGAACATAAGCTATGTTTTGTTGCACAAAAGAGGACAAAAAAGAAATCGTTCTTTGATGCGTAGAATGTTTTAGATTGCCACTGTTTAGATGATTACAAAAAACTAACGTTAGGTATAAATATCATGTCAGTGGAAGAAATATTGCAAAATGAAACAAACTGCGGAAGGTCGAACACATTTTAATACCTCGAAATCATTTGATTTATCTTGTTTATGTAGTAGTGTCAGTAGTGGGCCAAAAGGAAATTGATCATGTGTTTTAGCTTTGCACTTTGAAAATGGAATTAAGTAAATCATTAGCACCATGGGAAACAATTTCTGTTTCGGTCTATATAATAGCTGCTCTTGAGATTCTGGCTGAAAAAGTATCACAATATAAAATTTATATCTAATTAGTTATAGTGCTGTGATAAAATCACTATTCACATTTTATTTGAAAGCTTAGAATTGATATTGCATGTTTTTTTTTGTTATGCCTACGCCGTTCGAAGAATAGTGGAAGTGCATAAAGTGTTACCCGTAGCCGACCGTCTTTCGTTTACGATCAGTAACTTTTGAAAGATTGCATGGATTTCATTTGAACTTTAGTTAAAATGCATCAATTGTTACTGGAGTTATGGACGACTTAAATTTCAGAAAAATGGTGTTTTTCCGATTAATAAGTTTTAAAAACGTTTCATGGATTTGATTCAGAGTATAGGTTTTATAATCATAAATACAGGTCAAGTTTGATTTTGGTTTAATCCAAGATTGTTAAAAGAGTTATGGTCCCTTTCTGACTTAAATTTCAGTAAAATGGTGGTTTCCGATAAATAACATTTGAAAACTTTCTTTCGTTTAGATTGTTCATGGTTTGAAAATTAATTAAAATTTTGTATGTAGGTTTAGGGACATAAAATACAGGTTTCAATTTCTGCGAATGTGTGCGATCATTTTCTCACGAAAGGTTGGATGGATTTCAATCAAATTTGCCACGAATGTACAGAAGGTCAAGTTTAATGTTTAGTTACATTTCACTTAGTTTTGGAAGAGTTATAGGAAAGTTGTATCCCCTTTCCAACTTAAATGTTTCTCTGATTATGGTTTTCATATTGCCGATCTGTTTCTCGTTGCATGACCATACTGTACTGGATCATATTGAGCTGATGGGCACGTTTATGAAGTTTATTATTATCATTCTGCTAATGTTTCTTTGTCTGGGCATTGAACACTGTCAATAAAATATTAATTTAAGAACAAATTATATGCGCACAGCAAAACAGTATGCACCTTCGCGGTCATAATTAAGAGATTGTATGCTAAAGATAAGAATGAAAAAATCAACAACACATTACTACAACAACGTTTTAATATCATCACTTTCATATTAACGTTTCGGCGAAAGCCTTCATCAGAATAACAGTCTAGTTTTTTTAATGCTAAAGATAATAATTTGTGATTGGTAAAATCCTGTTAAATGCAAATTACAAACTTCTGTGTCTAAAACACATAGCGGTGGTATCCGTGTTCAAAGGACATATTATATGAGTTTTGGCAAGGGCCAACTAAGCAACCGTTGCATGTAGAATTTTTGTATTTATATCCGAAAAGATAAAAGCTTTCGAATTTAATACATATTTTGCGATACAAAAATCGGAAACTTTATGTAACATATATGTATCCAAATGAATAAAACGGAGCAAAGTATATTTTTGGTCGTCATGCTTTTATATGATGACAAACATGAGAGCGGTGTAAAATTGCAAAATTCCTGTAGCCCGATTGCTCATGAATATGCATGCCAGAGTACACTTAAATCAGAGTACACATTACAAAATCCATTAAGTCCACAAAATCCTAAGTTCAGTGTACAAAGGTACATTAATGTGCAAAAAAGTGTACAACAAGTAGGATATTACACGCAGTAAGTCTCTTACAATCTTAAATATTAATCTTTATCCGTTGTTTTAATAGCAGTGAAATTGGTAAATCTTGTAATTTACTTTTCGTTAAAGAAACTTAAATTAGTAGCAACCGTAATGAATTAATGTCACTCTGATTACACACTGAGATTCGACCCACAACGCCATAATGTAGTACGCCAGAAAGGGGTTAATCTATAACACAATATATGCAGATACAATGCCATGCCACATTTTCTTCTAAGGATATACTCGGTACAAACATAGTATACCTACAAGCAATAAGTGTCGGATCTGTACAGATGATTCCTTGGTGTTCTCTTTAAAACCCTCTAGGATGAAGCGCTTAATTTCAGAATAAAAATACATAAATGCATTCGCTTTAACAATTGAACATTGATTAACACAGCAACGACGGAAAACAATCTTATTTCCATACTTTTCCAGTTTTCGTTGCTTTTTTGATGAGAAAGTAAGGACGGAACTGTAAGATTTGTTTTCTTCTTTATGTGATCTTTACACTCGATCTTCCTTAATTAATATTGCGATTGGCAACTTATGTAAATTTGGAAACAGATCAAATAAATTGGAAAACTATCGTGTAAAGAAAACAAGAGACAATTTCAATTACTGTAATGGAGAAGATTATCTAAGTACAGTAGAGGAGACGTTTGTTTAAGAGTATAAAATAAGAAAATAAAAGAACTAGACGCGTCTACATTTACTAAGCGTGAAACAAAATGTGGTGTACCTGGAACTTTTCTGCCTTCCTGGGTGAACATACAAAGGCCGATCCAAATACAAAGCCAAACGCGATGTCAGAAAACATCCATTGAAAGTTCAGCGGAAGAACCGTGGAGGACACGAAGCACAATATAATGTTGCTCTCAGGTATAACGCTGACCAGACAAACTTCGCCTTCAAAATAGGCAGTAGAAAAAGATACATATAGATTAAATTTAATAAGCTATTCACACTTACATTTTATGTATATTAACGTTACATATCCATTCTTACGACTATATAACTCAAATAATATAAACACATCCCGGACAGTTGATGTAGTGTTTTAAGACTATTAAGCACTTTCGACAATTAAATTAGTTTCTTATTGTTGTAAAATATCAACATTGCTATCAAATACCAATAGTAATGACTATATTTCATATGATGATATGTTATAATGAAAGATATTTCAAATTTTTTAACTGGGTTTTTCTTTAAAATTTAAATGACACAACCGCGAAATCATCCCACCTATCACCAACAGCAGCATTCATTGATATAGATATTTTTACTGAATGACGTGGAAAGGAAAGCTATTCTGAGCGGAATAGTAATGAAGCTTTAGAGAACAACATATTTGCACGATTATATACGTTTATATAGGAAAAACCTTTCGTAAACAGGAATCCGGAATCTCTAATCTACATTAAAAGTATTACTAGAAAGCCAAGTTCTTCCCGTTATTTTGCAATCATATTTAAAAAAGTACGAAACAATTAAACTGATTTTTTTCTCCGCGGTTCGGAAATTAACGATGTAAGTTACTGCTGCTTAACACTACCATTTACAGGAGAACTCCGAACTGCCTCCAAACTGACTGGAGTTTCGATTTTGTAGCACGGTGCTTTATTTGTATTTCTGATAGCTTTAACTGTTATTTGATTCATAATAAATAATGAGCAAAATTGAAAATGATTTTAAATCATAAACAGAGTGTTAAAGTTTTCAATACAGTTTCTATTTTTAGAAACATATGTTTAGACAATAGAACTGAGGAACTTGTACGTTGGACTGTAACAAATTTTATGAAAGTCTATCAAAGTATAACGACGAATCCATCGTGTATCCCTATAAAGTAAAGTAACGGTCATGCATTGAGCTACATATATAACAATATATATATAGTATAAAACTAGCTTGTATTGGAATATATATATATATAATTGTCTATATTCAGGGATTCAACGCCTTATGAGTTTAATGTTTCTAAAATAATTAATGTGAGGGTTATTTCCAGTAATGCTTTTGAGAGAAAATATGTAAAATGTTTCACCATACCTTCAATTTGTAGCCAGACGATTGAGATATGTGACTGAACAATAATTGCCCGCAACGCCATTTATTTCAAAGAATGCAGAAACAGCCAGTCTCGGAAATTTGTGAACTTCAAAACTAATCACTTAGTTGTGTTATTTGGTCCAAAATTGCCAACGTCTACTAATGCGTAGTTGTTACACTATGTCCATAAACAAGCATGAAGTTGACATGTGAATCGAATTTACTGTTGGGGAAAGCACAAAGCTGTAAGCCGATTAAAGAAACACTCAGAGGATCACGCTAGTTTTGTCTTTATTTTGTAGTTGTTATCAAAGTACCCATAGTGATTGTTATCAATAGCGTTTATACGTTAAATAGAAATTTCGCATCCCAAAGATTGTATTAATTTTGACAAGGCAGGCAACACTGTTTATACATCATCTTCCTTTTGAAATGTTATTTTCAAGTGGCTCTTTCTGATGTTCAAATGTTAAATCCTTCTGTATCTATAAAAGGCAATATCCTTCACTGCCTCATCTACTGATATTATATAGGGGCCCAGTAAAAATCTGATATCGGGGCTTGATTCTAAAAAACACCGCTTTATCAAACATAATTTTCTTTTAGGCTTTTAAAGTATAACCCCCTTTACTGAAGCACATGTTTGTTATCTGTTCGTATAGCCGGGAAAGACTGAAAGTATGTCTTATTCTGATTTTTTTTCTGGAGTCACTGGTATGAAGCACTGCTTGGAGAACTGCTGGGCTTATATTTCATACAAAGCATCATAATCTGTTTTTACATATTGTGATAGTTGTTTCTGTTCTTTGTTCATATATCATGATTCCATGTTATCATACATTAATATCTTATAACTTTAAGTAAACAAATGGAAAGATTTTTAAAATGTTTATTTGCGCATGAATGAATGCTGGCGTAAACAATTGTTGAAACAAATGTAAGGTTGCCATGTAGTGTTAATTTGCTTTCTTTGATTACATATCATGTTCTGTTCGGGACTTAGCAGTTAAGGTGTGGGCCTGAAGTAAGACATTTTAAAGAACAGGATCTCTATTGATTGAAGTGTTATGCACCTAAACTTCATAATTTCAGAGTCCCGACGTTGTGAAATATATAGTGTCACACTTGTATGTACCGAATGTATACAACATACATGTCTTTAATGAAATATAAAATTCATTAAAATATATGATGTGCTTCACGAGAACACGCAACGCATATTTTCTATTAAATAATTGCCAGGCTGCAAGCCTGTTCTTTTAATACATATTGGAAAGGACAATGATGTACTTACACATATCGTTTTTCCACAGTTTTTAAATATGGTACTGTTACATACTTATATCATTGAACTTTACCGGCCGACCGACTTGCCGTCCTTCCGTCAGTCCGACCGACCGACCGACCAACTTATGCTTTAAAACATTGACAAACCTGTTAATATATATCAAATTAATAAATTTTGTTTTTGAAATTATGTCGAAGAACATGGGGCTTGAAGAGTTTGGTTGAAAATTCTATAAAATGTAAAGTAAACAAATGAATTGCTAACAAATGCGTTTATACTGTATGAAAACATCAACAAACCACAAAATAATTCTGTTGACAAACCGGGGGTAGGCTGTAATGATACTGTTATTTTCGGTGATCGTGGCAAAGTTGCTAAGTTGGCAAGCTAAATTACAAAACCGAAAAAGTATAAGTATGAATTAGAAGCGATGATTGAAACAATTTAAAGCAATCAACTCATCGCCAACAAACGAATTAATATACAATGTAGTCATGTTGTATGTCCTGCTAACAAATAAAACTACTTAAGAGTTGTTGCAAAGATTAATTATGTAAAGGCGCTAGCATAATGTCTATCTTAGATGTAAAGCCGGATTCAGTGGGTAATATCATTATATAATAGTACTAAATTTTCAGGAATAGCATCAGTATGGATGTATCTGTCGCTTTTATTTTGTTATCCGAACAAATCTCCCTAGTTTTATGTTTCTTTTCCAGACAAATGAAGTATAATTTTGGTAAACGCCTATGTGCGGAATTATACCATAAAATATAAGTCTTATAAAGCTCGTTCACATTTTATAGTTACTCATAATTTGCCCTCTTCAAGTTACAATAAAAGGAAAAATAACTCTTTAAAATAAGTTTTCACATCCTCTCATTGGAGCGCTGGTCACGAGAAACAAAACGAAACGAAACGAAATGATAACTCAGACAGTGCTAAGAAAAAGTGCTGGATATTTTGTTAAAGTGACATTTTTACTACATATCGATTCCAATATGCACGCGTTTAATAAAGATGGATCCCACATAAATAAATACATTCATAAACTGATATTACAAAATGGACAGTTTGACATAGTATAAGCAAACAATCCTATGTTTGTACTCTGAAGCAACATAACGCACAGGTAATGCTAAATATTCATACATTGTACAGCAGTTTGATAAGAACTTTGCATGCAGTAAAAGCTTTATTACTGAATAGATATTTACAATATATAAAACGAACTCTAAAAATGAACAAAACCAGTGGTAATGTTTGCAGATAATCAATTTAAATTTTTACTAGCGTATAAAACTTGATATCTAAACATTCAGAACTGTTAAACGCAAAATGCTGTCTATAAAACGTCCATGTCTGGCGCCAGTAGATGACGAACCTTTTAATGTAATTTATTTAAAGCGCTTTCTGGAAACGTAAACATCAGAAATGAAGGTACAGAATTAAATTTGAAACAATAAAAAAACAAATGTGGTAATCTAATTTCGGTTTACTCAATTTTATATAAAAAAAACAACGTAAAGTTGTACGTTCGATAGTCAATGGTTTGTTTGTCCACTTTATTGCCGGTGTCCGCCTGTGAATGCATCATATGCAAAAAAAATCCGGGATGGCCATCTATATCTTTGAAACTTAAGCCGGTCTAAATTTAAGAAATTCTCAGCTATGGGTGCGATTCACAAAATCCCCGACGGAAGATAGTTGGAATACTAAACCATTTAGGCAAGAGAACAGAGTTTCACGATTGGGTACATGTAGAACACCCGATCACTCGGAAATCAAAACAATAGTTTTATCCTGTTGATAATT
This sequence comes from Saxidomus purpurata, assembly GCA_022818135.1. Taxonomy (NCBI): domain Eukaryota; kingdom Metazoa; phylum Mollusca; class Bivalvia; order Venerida; family Veneridae; genus Saxidomus; species Saxidomus purpurata. Next base: position 17,864,153 of record JAFMSR010000018.1, on the reverse strand, counting down.
CACAATTTTAAAAAACAAATTAGTACATTAGTGTATTGTTTTAACGATACTATTTATACACTAGTGAGATTTGATTTTCTTCGGGTAGAAATATCACTTTCCACCGATTCATTTCCAGAATAATGGTTAGGCTAAGACAAACTCTAAAGAGTATGCTTTCAGCTACAGTCAAACTTGTCTATGGCGGCCACCATATGGACTTTACTTGCAGTGGTCACTTTAGATGATTGACCACTATACGCGGAGTTGACACCTGTTTAGGAATACATACATTTGTACAGGCTTAATATAAATTCATTTATATACATATACATGAACAATGTACTCTAAAACAAAAACAAAAAAAAAACAGTTGCATGCGTACTCATTTACAAGTATGTTTTTGTATTCCATTATTTTCTAGACTGACAGTTCTAACTTTCAAAATCGCGACGCTGTTTATCGATCTTTCAAGATAATGTATTCTTTTAAATGAACGTTTAAAGTATATATGTAGGTGACAAGATTTACCTGAATTAACCAATGCATTCATAAAGATTTTACTATTCACGATTGTGTAATTTCCCACACATTTTCATTCTCAATTCTATTGAATATTTTCATTATTATCAGCTGTTTTATGTTTCCGGTGGTATGTCGTATAATTACATTACACGTCGTATTTTTCACTTTCTACCGCCGATGTTGCCGTTAAATCTTTTTTTTAAAAAAGATTCAGTCGTATTTTGTGTCTGCATGTCAGTCCGCACGTGTAAACACTCCAGAAGTGATCAGAATGTCTGGAGGTCAAGTTTGAAACTGGGTCACGTGGGGTAAAAACTAGGTCACCTGGTTATATCATAGGTAACCACAATGAACACTCTGAGAGTCACATTTTGTATCCAGTCATAATGAACATTTGTCAGAATGTTTGTCTTGGTGAACTGTTGGGTGGGTTCTAAACTTGGTTATGCGGGGTCAATTGCTACGTCAACCGTCAAATCATTGTAAAAACTTGTGAACACTTTAGAAACCAAATGTTGAGCCCAATCATCTTGAAAGGCTTATTGTCTGTTCTAGCGTTGTCAAAACGAGAACACCAGGTCAAATGATAAAAAGACTTGTGTCACACCGGACACCAAGTCATGAACTCTAGGACAAGATCAGTACTAGGTAACATGGGTAAAAATGTAAGGTTACCAGATACGTTGATCTTGACTTTTTGAGCTACATTATTGTTTTTAAAGCTACTGTGTTAAAATTTTGACTGTGTGTACTTTTTTGCAAGCAGATTTCTAAATTGTCCTCGACTGTAATCATCCTGGCCTTTTGGTATAATTTCTTGCTGTTTGAGACAATGGGGCATTTGTGAGCGACAGAGGCCCATCATGGCCCTCTTGTCTTATTGTGTTATACTTATCTTACAGCGGGCCACATAAACTAGAAAGTTTAGATATTACCAAGCACAGCACTCTCCATTTCTGATACCGAGACGTTACGTAAAGTGTTTTTGCGATTGTAAAGTGTTTTTGCGAGACGTTACGTAAAGTGTTTTGCGAACGTTACTAAAGTTTTGCGAGACTTAAAGTGGGGGTTGCGGGGGGGAACTTCTGCGATCTCACGTCGGAGAATCAAACATCTCGTCGTTATTGATTGTTTCAGAGTTCTAGATGAAAATCATAAAGAAACGACCGAAACATCACAAAGGAAATACGGCACAATTTGTTTAAACGGACATTTATTGCAAAACCGATATTCTTTCGTATCGGTGGCACAATTAAACCCTGCATGAAGAAAAGAAATAAAAACGTTAGTTGTTTGACATACTGTTCGGGTAAAGAAATATATCTATATCATTTTAAGCTATTTAACTAACGAAAAAAAAATCATGTACTCATACAGTAATGTGATGGAACTTGTCGTGCTGTGATATCTTCTAAACAAACAAGTTAATTACAGATATATTAAATAATCTGAAAAGGGTACCTAATCCTTGATTAATGTTTTCATATATATAATCGATTAAATAATCGAATTTTAATATCGTTAAACTTTATTGTTTAAACATTCAGGATGTCGCTATAAAAACGCCTACGTCTGGCTCCAGTAGACTACGAAACATGCTATGTAATGTGTTGAAATTGTTTCTGGAAAAGGAATTATTTGAAAAATCAAAAAGAGTAAGAGACGCGACAAATTTATTTTGATTTAATCCATGTTATAAAATCTTACATAAAGAGGGCATTTCTTAGGTTTCTGAAGTAAAACAAAATTCCATGATACTGAAGAGTCGACCTGTTTTGCCAATTAAACAAACAGAACACAGACTTTCAAAGAATAAGAGTAGTATTTGCTCAGAAGCTTTATTAGATTCGTCTCTTTGCATACATTTTTCATTACACTTTTTTCATTTTAAATGTGTAATAACCTTCCTTTATTTCTCTCTTGCAGGCCTGTAATGTTGCGTTTCGACGAAAGAATAAATCGTAGCTGCTACAGACCGAACAATATTCTAACATCAAACAGATCTTTTTTGTTATTTTCTTTGATTTATGCAATTAATTATGTGCCATTTTCTGTTACAAATAACCAGTTTCCCTATGGAAATTTGCATAAACTGATGTTAAGAAAAGAATTAAAATGCATAACCCGGACCGAAATAGCCTGCATTAACACACAGACTGAAAAAGTTACGGATGTAAATGTTTATGTATAATGCATTTAAGGATTTTTTATACTTTAAAGTAAAGCATTGATGTTTTAAAAACTGAAATTATTGGATAGGTAAATATTGGACGTTCAGTTTATACATTGAACCCTGCTTTTTGTTCTGAGACAAATATTTCAGTCTTCTCAGTGCTATGTTAAAATGTTCAAGCATTTTAAACTCAAAATTCCGGGACCAATTTTGTGCAATTTTCTACCAAAAGTATAACTACTTTACGCGAATCCACCATCATAACAGACAAGTGGGGTTATTTTTACACAAAATAATATTTGAATGGCAACTGTCTTTGATGCTGTTTACAATACAGTGTACGTGATAACAAATTATGTTATATTATATATAAATATCACATCAATTATAGAAATATTGCGCAGTAAATCCCACTAGAAGTGGACACACACATGTTGTAATCTCTTTTGACCAATCTAGAAATGTCTAAGTATATCATTTTTGTGTCGGTAATGTGTCCCAAGAGGAAATGATCACGTATTTTGGCTACGCAGTACGCAGAATGGAGTGACATTAATCAGGCGTTATAACATTTAACATACTGGCAAAACGTGCTTTTCTTTAGCACTTTTCGGATAGTCTTTTTTTCGGCTGAACTTATGTTTCTGGATTGAACAAATTTTATCATATCTATTACTAAAGTCGAATTGGTTATATTGCGATGATAAAGAAGCCATTCATATTTATTTTCAAAGCTTAGAACTTATATTACAAAGGAATGATAAATTAACGGTCGATTCTAAATTCTTGGACACACTCCTATTCTATATCAGTTAAAAATAAGTACACTTCGTATTTAAGTTTAATTTTTCACGATACGAAGTTTCAGTGCTTTATTTATTAGATGATGAATAAAACGGAACATGATTTGTTTTGTTCATAAACTGATATAAATATGCTTTTTACACTGAAATAAATGAAATCGGTGTAAAATTGCACAAGCCTTTTATTGTAATTATTACTGTATATGTAGGTCTGGTGTACAAGTTAAAGGTATGTAACTGACATTAAGTTGACAATAGGGTATCAAAACCAAAACCCACTGGAGTGCATAAAAACACTTTGCTTTAGTATACAGGATTTAATAAAAATGATGTGGAAAATTCATAACTTAGTATGCATAATATGTTTTTAACGAATAATAAGAAATTAGTAAAATATTGTTCGTTTTAATTTGATTATAATGTAATGTACTAAAACCCCAGTTAAGGGCACAATATAGACTAGAGTTTATAAAACACTTTACAATCATATTCAAGATTTGATACGAGGGCATGTACAATTTACATGTAAGAATGCACAATCTTTTGTGTATTTTTAAATTTGTGAAAATATGGCTCGCAAAAATATGTATTCCTTTATTGCTGTGTGAAAAGACAGCATCAGATGTGACCAGTGATCATAGGCTTTACGTTAACAATTTTTCTGATGAAAGCAAGTGTATTCTCTTTAAATAATAACGGGAAACGTTTCTATGGGTTCCAGTGACATGGCAATAGACAAATACAGCTTTGCAGAACACTAAACTAGTGTCTCAGACGTGATATGTCCTTCACAAAGCTAAAATCTACTTTTATCTCTATTTGTTGTTTCAATCCCATAAAACCACAGTGGTTAATTGTCAATCCTTGTACTTTAATGTTTGTTATTCCTTGACACCTATATCGTTAAGTGCCAATGAATAACTTCAACATTTATTAAACATCGATACCTCAGAGATAAAAAGTGTACCTTTGTTTCTTAGAAACTAATTTAATGCCACACATGATGGTAACATGTTACGCAATTTGTGACATCATTGAGACCATACTTTAAATTTGATTTCGCAAGATTGAAGTAATCAAGGTATAAATATTTACGAGAATTATTTTGATCAGATAGGTGTATACGCTTGAAACATTGATGCTAAAATCAGCAATATTGACATTATAAAGCTGGAGAATATTTCAGTCTATTTCAACGTTGTTTTTTACACGATATAATCGCAGAATTCGAATTATGTTGCCAAATTTCATTGTGAGGTTTAAAAATCGCATATTTTAGGTGCAGGTTCTTGTTATACCTCGAAAATAAAGTTTTAATATAAGTTGTGAGAAATTAAATGTGCAATCGATGTAAAACGCATTAATTTGTTTTGAATAACCATTGCGCAATGCATATGTAAATGTGCATATCAGAAAATGAACACAGCTTTTTTTAGGGTATAAAAACGTATTCCCTACACAGAATACACAATATAGTTTTACCTTTCACCCTGCTGATTTACTTGGTTCTACCCTTACGTCCAGTACAAATCAGTTTATGACGTTCCCTATAAAACTACAAATGTACTTTCTGGGATGAATTAGTTATATAAAGTCCATAGTAAAAAACACAAGTGCAAAAGGATATCATGGTGCTTTCTTTTCCCGCTAACACGCCAACGCCAGAACGCAATCCTATTTCAATACGCTTTTCTTTCCTGGTTGGAAACATAGGACGATACAATGACACGTGTTTTTTTTCCTTTTCTTTTTATTTGATCTTCACACTCGGCCTTCCTTAATGAATATTGCGAGCGGCACGTTATGTAAATTTGGAAACAGATCAAATGAATCCGAAAACGATTGGGTAAAGAAAACAAGAAACCATTTCAATTACAGTAATGGAGTAGAGTGCATCTAGTAATTTATTAGAGGGGAGTTTTGTCGGAATAGAACAGAGCATGATGATAGGAGGACAAGAAACACGTGATTCACGTGAAACAAAAGGACCATAAAGGAGTTATAGCATTTTAATTTCTAAAGCGACTCGTCTTTAAATACGCATGTCCTTTATGGGTAAAAAGAACAAAGATCGAAGCAAGTACAATGCATCATGCAATTAATAAAAGCACACACCCTAGAACCTAGCAGTGTTAAGCGTTCGAACCTCTAGGGACACTCAGCTTGGATTTATACTTTTTGTAAATCAGATCATCGACTAGTATAAACAAACTAAAGTTCGCCTCCAAAAAGAGGCACTACACATAGACTGGGTGAGGGTGGGTCAGGACGATATATAATAAAACACTTAATGACAAAATAAATAGATAGGATATTTTAAGTAGGCATATACATACTAGCAGTATGTACGTCACTTTGCACGGTTGGTAGTTTTCCTATATAATCTATCCGATTTAGATCTGGAGTAAATATGATATTTATTTGCAAACACCCCCAAAATCGCACTGTATACCATAAGGGAGAACGAAACACCCAGTTTTCACCATGTTTAGATACTGCTCTTAAGGAACCGTTAACGTTGAATCAACAATATGATCACTTTAAATTTATCTAAGTACCATGATAACTTTACATTTATCCATATTGAATCTTGATTCACCTTTTCAAGTACTACGATCAATTTAAATTTACTCATATAGAAAATTGATTCACCTTTTTAAGTACCACGATTACTAATACATAACATGTTTTCGTAAACAATAATGATAAAACGGTGTTATTGTTACGGTAAACAGTTTTCACGTATGCTTTTTAAATGCACTCATGTAAAAAAGTTTCTTAGTCTTTTTACAATATCACTAAATGTGCGTTATATTTATGTTTTTACTAATTTATTCATTCGGTATCGAAAAAAGTTCTTAAAGCTTAGATTAATCGCTCTCGAGACTCACTCCAGATAGAAATTAACTCGAAGAGAGACAGGCGATGTTGAATTATCTGTGTCTTGTCTAAGAGCCTGCCACCTTGGTACTGGTTGGGTTCGGACTCGAGACCCTCCAATCCTGAAGCGAGCGCGCTGCCACTGCGCATATTTATGAAATGTACTTTCGATTTGAAAAGGAAGGTTATGAATGTTCATTGTACAACTAACGGTCAATTTTGATTTTTTTCACGATTTTGACGGCTTAATCAGTAAGTTAATGCTCTTTTGCACATTTTGCACATCAATTTATAAGCAAATGAGCATACGTACGGACCAGACCATAAAGAGATGAGCTTGCAAAAATGATAGGTAATTGATCCTACAGAACGTTTGGCTGACACGAGATTACAGAAACCTTGGCAAATCAAACCCCACATATGTTTGCCTTTAAGAGATGTTGTCGGTGTGTGACCCTACAGCAATCATGACATTGCAATTCATACGGAAATAACTTGGCAGATAAATTTATAAGTTAATGAGCTTTAACAGCTAAAGAGACTTTGAAAGACAAATCCGAAAATAAGCGAGTCAACAAAATGCAAAACTTTGGGTAGACGAATCCATCAGTAAGCGGGCTTGATATCTTGACAGACCAATTCATAAAACGAAGGATTTCGGAGAATTTTGCAGACCAATTAATAAAGTAATAAAATGAGGTAGTAGAAATCTTTGCATATCGGTTTATAATTGTTCAAGCCCTCAGAGATTTGGTAAACAAGAACACGAGCATGTAAGCTTACAGAAAATTTACAAACTATGCTAGTAAGAAAGCTTTAAATAGTTAACTCAACAACTACATTAACAACTACATAAATTGAAACAGAAAAGCATTACGGCAAGACTATTTAGTGTACGTATATTTATCGTTTCTTGTGCTTGTCTTCACATTTATTCTGTATGATTCTTACTAAATTGCATGTGTTGTATAATTTAAGATTGTACCGTAACGTCCAATAAAGTGTGGCGCTATCCCTTGCGAAAACTGAATATGAACTTTTTCTCACGATCTCATGACATTGCTGAGAGATAGCGAGTACAGATGATATTAATTGTCATAAGAAATGTTCCTCCAGAGACGACACCAGCCCCATTTAAAACTATTGCTGCTACAACTCAACTATTCACGTATATAAATCAGTTGATGTGCACTGACTGATGAAATAAACTACCTCACATGTGACATAATATACTTTCTGTTACATGAGCGTCACTTGGTAAAACTAGTTCTAGTAGAAAGATTATTAAGAACAGTATATAAAAGTAACAGTCACGTTTAAAGGTGTGTCTGCATAGTCGAGTCTTACGCTTAATTATCTTCAAATTGAAATAACTTTAAAAAAAAACAACACAGTAAGTTTCAAAGTATCACCTTGGCTCCCTCCTCTGAATGTAAGTAGTGATACGAACTCCAGATAGCAATCATCGGGTGTCGTTGATATAGACATGTTGCAAGAACTTAAGTCTTTTACTTAATTGCTGTTTAATTACAATGAACTATTATCTTGTATCTATTGTGCTATATGAAAATTGACGAAGGAAGGAAGCATGGAAAATTAAACATTTGTTATTGCTCAAAGGAAAAAAGAGGGCATCAACAACGAAAACAAAAATAACCCATGAACTATAATATATTACCTGTTGAATGTTGCCCATGTTATGCTATTTATTTAAGTTCTTAAAATTCACATGAGGAACTTCTGTAGAATACTCACAGCATGCAGTCTCTAAGAAGCAACACATAATGCATAGAATATACTTTTTATAGCCAAACTGTGAGAGGTTAAGCATCATAGGCTATGCAATAAAGATTTGTCTTGCATTTTCTCCTGCAGAATTCCTGATATTATATTTGCAATAAAGGGCTGTTATTTTCTGGTGTAGCCGCATAATGCCACGATCAGCTAGTATCTGCTTTATAAACCGAGTAATTTCCGACAAGAAAATGGTTCTTCACGCCATTTTCTTTGATTTATTCAATTAATTGTCTATTATTTCCTATTATAATAAGCAGGTCTCCAGTCCTATTTACATAATTGGTCGCGGGATTCAATATATAAATGACCTGGAAATCAAATTATACAAAGTCTGGTCTATGTAGTAAAATAAAAACAAGACATAAACATTTATTACATGAACTTTTTCATTCAGTCTATTTTGTTGGAAATCCCTTAAAAATAATGTCATGCATTCACAAATTTCAGTAGAATATATGCACATTTTAATTCATAGAAATATCAGGGTCAACGTTTAAGTATACAATGACTATGATGAAATGTGTATGTTATTTACACTTACTCCTCATCATATAATTGTTCTGAGCTAGGTCAACATTTCCTAAGATACTTGTAACATCAGAATTTATTACAAACATCAAACATTCTGCTTGTTTGTGAATTTGCTTTGAATTTGAAAGAGAATTCCAAATAATATATATGTTTACATACTTTCTACACATAAGAACAAAATTTTAAGAGTTTGAGGGAACAAGTTTTGTTTCTGAAGTTGTACCATTTCCTTAGGTTAGGCTCAGCAATGCAGTATCAAAAGTCACATCATCAAAAGATATCACGTATTCCTTATTATGATAGAGATAAAAATGATGGACTTTAATAGTACTTAAATTTAGCAGCATCAGCATCAGCAGCATCATCATCAGCAGCATCATCAGCAGCAGCAGCAGCTGCAGTAGAGATTATAATTAACTTTATTTTGCAAGACAATAAAGAAATAACATGTGTTTGGCCTATCAATTCACATTAGTAGTCAAGAAATTTCGATAAGCTTGTTTTTGTTCGCATTATCTTCGGAAGATTGCCTTTCATTTGCAAACATATATCTCCTTTTATAGCATCTTTGCATGATCAGTTCTATTCCAGGCGGCATCCTTTCCCACTTTCAAAACCATTTCAAACCTAAATTTCTTCTGGTAGTGCTGTTTTTGGTGATTGTTTATATGTTTGGCTCATGTAAGCGTATCTTCAAAAAAATTTATACTCGTAAGTGCTGATGTTATGTGAGGCTTTTACATTTTGCACTTTTGTTAACGGGAAAAATACAGTGCAGACTATCAATAGAGTTCTTTGTCAGATACGAAAGGATGTATTCAAGCGGTACAAATATATCTAGCACCTGCATACACATTACAACATCATTTTTTGCATGAATTATACAATAAGTTCTTATCAAATGAAACACGACGGCATAAAATGATATGAAGATTATCTCCTGCATGAATAATACAGATATAAGCTACAAGATATGTAGTAATAAAGACAAAGTAGTAAAGGAAAATAATTGTTAATACAAAATCTGAGGTGATATAATCACCTATCCATCCAACATGATAAACATCACATGATAACATACAACTTTTACATAATTACATTCACAGGAGATAACATACAACTTTTACACATTCATATTCACAAGAGAGAACTTACAACTTTTACAACAGCACATTCACAAGAGATAACACACAACTCTTACACAATCACACTCACAATAATAGCAAACAACTTTTACAAAATCGCATTTCCAAGAGATAACACACAACTTTAACATGATCACATTCACAAGGGATAAAATACAACTTTTACATTATCACATTCACAAGTGAAAACATAAAATATTTGCAAAATTACATTCACAGGAGATAACACATAACTTTTACATTATTACATTCACAAGAGATAACATAAAACGTTAACATATTTGCTTTCACAAGTAAGAAAACATACGCATATAATACAAAGAGGAATACGAAATGTTTAAAGAAGAAAACAAACTAGTTTTACATACTGACATATATTTTTATCGAAAAATAGAATAACATCAATGTACGTTTTTACACTAATGAAGTAAGATGTCATTCCAATTTTACATAATAGCATGTCAATTCTGAAGACAATAAGTAACTAATTAAGGCTAGTGTGAAAGTTGATTGAAGTGCTGTATCTAGTATGAAAAAGAAAATCCAACCAACGCATCTGTATTATGACTACGCACACATTGTTATTTTGATAATAGCAAACACAATATATTATACTTTTATTGTACATATGTACATACAAAACATTTAGATATATTGCTGGAAGGCAAACTATATGGAAGCCTAGTAAATATAGTATACTGCTTCTCCTACAACACCTAGAAGCCCCCCTTAGTTTATTATTTCATTCACCTAATACTTTACATCAATAGCTCATGAATAAGGACGTAGTTTGCTGAAAATATAAATATAAAACATCACACGATGAAGCAAAGTGACCTAAGTAACAAAGTACATCAGTACTTTGATCATTTTCTAGAAGATTCCGTTAAATAACTGTCTACGATAAAATCGCTTTAAATTCAGGAATTAATTGGCATGCAGCAGTATTTTGAACAATTCCATTATTAAGAAGACAACGACAGAAAGCAATCGTATTTCCATACTTTTCCAGTTTATTTGATGGTGTTTGTCTGTTTGATGGGAAAGTGAAGACGAAACAATAACGTAAGATGTGTATTCCTTTAAATTTGATCTGCATGCTCAATCTCCCTAAATTAATATTGTGAAAGACACGTTACGTAAATTTGCAAACATATCAAATAAATCTGAAAAATATCGCGTGAAGAAAACAAGAAATAATTCCAATTACTGTAATGGAGTAGACTGCGCCTATGCATCTAAGAAGAAATAAAAGTGTAAGAAAAAAGTGATGAAAAAGAAAATAGAAGGACTAGACACTCCATCTTTTCTAAACATAAAACGAACAAAGTATTAATGAATCTCGACATTTAAGAGGAATTATTAATGCATTTGTGAAAAGGACAAAAGGCGATTCTAAGGCAAATCAGTCTTTGGACATTCAGGAGACTAACTACAGTGAATTTATGCCACATTGGCCTCACTGGCGATTTCACGGAAATTCCGGAAAAAGTCGGAGTAAAACGAGTGTCTCTACAGGCACAGGCTTGCAATCAACTAAACTACAGACCCATGCAAACAAACAAAACCAAATTCATCAAGCAGTAGACAACAGTTACCAGTTTAGGTATAAGTCGAACTTTGTTCTGAACAACGAATAAAACTGTCGACAAAATTGAAGTTATAGTAGATGGCAAAGGAACAAGACAAAAAGCCGGAACCCTCGACTCACATATTACGGTCTTGATCTCATTTTGTCAGTGTTCTAGTATAGATTTTGCAGATTGTGTCCGAATTAATATTATAGGTAACTGGTTTGGTATTTATATCGTGTCCGTTTCTGTGAATATACATCACTTTTATCGAATGAACTGCCCATTCCTTTCTTAAAATGTTATATCACCTAAATTCTTCTTAAATAAGTGACACAGTCAAGAAATGTTAGTTGTAAATCAGATGATAATAAACCACCATACCTCTGATATTGCATATGTTTCGTAATTATTGAATATTAACACATTGAAAGAATTATAAAACTGATAATGCTATACATTCTTTATTGCAGTGCAGTGATATGATCTGAAAACATTGCTTAAGGAAGTGTAAAAGAAGATACGAACAAACATATGCCAGTTCACTGAAGATAATAAATCAAGAACGACGGTCTTTAAGGTAACATTTTTAATACGAAAATTGTAAAGTGTCAAGACGTGTAATCGACCCTGCCCTTACCTTCCCGTACAAAGGGAAAATATATGTTAATGCTTCACTTCTCTCTCTGGCAAACTGATTCATAAGAAAGTGATCCGTCTAAGGTCGTTGAAATCAAATCAACAAATAGCGAAAGTACAGAAATGTTGACAGATCAATCGATACCAAATCTTGGCAGAATAACCCATACGTAATTGATCCTACTGAAATCTTGATAGAATCGAATAAGAAGAAATGAATCTACTGAAAACTTAGTACATAAATATAAAATGGCCTACTGAAAATTTGATGGAACAAACAAAGCCAATGGAAAGTTTGGTTGTACATAAATCTTATTGGACAAATCAATAAGAAAGTGAACCAACAGAAATATTGGCGGACAAATCCATTTGTACGTGCGTCCAAAGAAACCTTGGCGGACACATCCATATGTAACTGTATGTGAGCCTACAGAAATCATGGCAGACAAATCCATATGTGTGTAAGCCTACATAATTTAGTGGACACATACCTATGTATATAAGCCTATCGAAAAAATGCTGCCAATCCATAACTTAGTGAACCTATAGATATCTTTGATATCTATCAAAAATTAAAAAAGAAAACACATTATATCAATAAACACTCAGTACGTGAGAGTACATAACTTTAAATCGACCGACTTTCAGAAGAAATACTGTATAAATTGTGATTTACTAATTCATAAGGTAGTAAACAAAAACATTCACAGACCAATCCATATTATGTTATATAAGTGAGCCTATTGAAATCAGTCTATAATTATAATCATTACAATTATTATCATTATTGTTATTATTACAGAAATGTGTCAGGACATTTTTCGCCCCGATGTAGTGCAAAACACTGTCCATTTAAAATATCGAATATTGACATTTTTACGATATCTTCACATCTCTGACAGGTAGCTTATGGAATTTTATATTGGATTTTATTAGACATATACTATAGAAAAGTAACATCGGCTGTCCTAATAACTAAAAGACGAATTCATCTACCATCGTACTGACTTTGATATCATCATTCACTATGACGGATAACATAACTGGTTTTATGCTATATCTAAAATACAATGAATGGTTAATCCTTAATGGAGTCTTAACATAAATTCGATCTCTAACAAGCACTCTTGCAAATATCATCTGTTGACCGATTATTGTCTCTGAAAGCATTCAATCATCATGAAATATAGATCAACAAAAGGAAATGAAGCATGACATTCGGCATACACGTCCAATCTAAAAAAGCAGCCGCGACTATATAGTTTGTTTTAATTTGAAGCGTACTATAACTTTAATGTCCGTACTATAGACGCTAAAGGTACGTGACATTGTCTTGTTTGTGACGTCATGGTAACGTTATATTATAGCTCACGATAAACAAAGTCTAGAACTATATCAGAAATACTTTTAGTTTGACTACTACCAAGCACGTTTGTGGACTAAAGAAAATAGTTTACTGTGTTTTGAATAAAGTAAAATACTGCCAAATTTTGGTTCATATTAGTGGCACCGTTGTATATTCTTCCTTTCTCTGATTAATAAGGACACTTGAAGGTTTGAACATGTAAATCTCTCAAAACATAATAGCTGCAACATTTTAGCATTCTCTTCAATCCTTTATTTTGAATCGCAGGATGAAACAGTATAAATACTCGATTAAAGAAACAGACAGTCAAATCGGCTTCTGGGGCAATTTTGACAATATACCGTACGGATTCCAGTTCACTAACATGCAAAAATGCGATTAAGCTTCACGAAAATACAAGACCTATGAGTATCTATTACGTCAAAGATAAAAGCATGGGACGCAATAAGCATAAATATTCACTGAAAATGCATTACCACTATAAGATGAAATTAAGATTGGTATAAATATTGAAAGTGGGAAAGATAATTACATTAGTGTGTCTTGCAGAACTAGTTAAACTTCATCTTTTATCAGATGTCGCCTGGATATAGAATTGATCATGCAAAGATGCTCTTAAAACTGAAACATTCGCTAGTTGAGACAACTGAAAGACAGGCGTCCATTAGCGTAAAAAAACAAGATAATACGAGAGGAATGTGTCTAGTAATGTGTAAGGATAGCTTTACGGTAATGTTATTTGTCATCAGTACTCTGGGAGTATCAGTTATGCATCCTAAAGGACAACTGCGCGGTATATAGTAAAAACTTTCAGCAAAAACTTAAACTTCATACTGTGGTGGCAGTTGATTATTCTGCCTTTGCGACCAATGCAGATCATTATCAGTCAGAGCATCAGCGCAGTCTGATAAAGGTCTGCACTATTCGCTTTTCAATCTTTCAGGGAGCATTATTCGAACAATTAGTGTCCAAACTTAACTGAAAAAAGTGGAGACGTCTTTTGAAGACACTTAGCGGGAAAATGATTGAGCATCTTCTTAACATTAAAAAATACAGCCGCAATATACTGGCCATCAAATATTTAAATATCTACAGTTTATTTCATGACAAATACAAAACTTATACATACTGTAGTCCCCTGCGCATTCATATATTGATCACTGTCACAAAATGTGCAAATAGGCCTGGAAGCCGGGTCATTACGAACGAAAATAATAGACAATTCATATATAAATCTAACAAAATATCGTAAGTAACTATTTTCTTGTCAGAAAATTACTTGGTTTGTACAGCAGATACTAGCTGTTATGGATGGCATTATTATACAGCTGTTCTACAAAATTATACCCTTATATTACAAATACATCAGGAATTCTGCAGGGAAAATTGACGGGAAAATTTGCGGTGAAACAACCAGCCTGATAAATAATCATAAAATATTTGATTTATCTATGCTTTGCGTTCATTCTTTTTTTTAAAAAAGATAATAAATAAATACTGTTATAACTGATGAGTTATTCCTTTGCGACCGCAGCCATTGAATTAGTTTTTATATGTGGGCAATGTTTGAAACAACAGATTCACTGATACTCAATAAAACAAATATCAGAATTCAGTTTTACTTAAATTCGCGTAGGTTTCACAATGTTGGTACCTAATTAAGAGTTAGTTACTTCGAGCGTGTTGATTATGCGTGGAAAAGAATTGTTCTGGTTAGAAAGTGAGAAAATTTCAGTAGACGTCGTCTGCGGCAGATGTTCCCGCTTAAATTGAGCATCTCTACAACACATACAAATATAATTATAAGAAGAGACAACGTAAAACACGTTGCCGTATGGCGGTAGTAATGTTTGACATATTGATACTTTGGTAAATTAACATGCGGCTTGTCTTCTATAAACGCGACAAGACAGTGTTAACATAACCACACTTCTTTCCATGCATATCTAAACCAACGGCAGGCAACTTTCTACTCGCAAGGGAGTTAAAAAGAGAGCACCATAGACACCTAAATAACAGGCAAGAGTTGTACCACTCACTGATTTGAAGTCCGCCATAAAGCAGACAATAAACATTTATGCAAAGCAAGTAATGTGTTTACAAACTGATGAAAAACAAATAAAATATAATTCTATCCCATAAAGTGAGATATCTTCTAAAATAAATCACACCAATTTGGTTTATAATCTATTTATGTTCATCATACAAGGACAAGTTTAATTAATTTTCTTTTTGCGTAACTCTAGCAGCTATAGAAATGCAATGCAAGATGTTTCCTAACTACCAAATAAGAAATTCTTTTCTTGAGAACGACGTAGAATATCTTTATGTTGAGATCGGGGAAAATAGGTTGATTTACCTGTAAAGTTGTTCAAACTTTGTCAATTTGTCAAATGCTTTATATACTCATAAATTGCTTTAAACCCTTCTTCACCAAGATTTCTAATAAATATATAAATATAATGATGGCGATAGCATCGAACTCAACCCATGTTTACTATGCGCATTGTAACTTGTTCACTGTTTTGTGTCCGTGGCATTGGGCACTGCACCTAGACTGCTCCATTTAAGATCCGGAGTGTATGTTGGATAATTATTATCGATCTCATGATTAGCTTTGATGGGAGGGCAATGTTTGAAACAACAGAATCACTGATACTACATCTGTTTCTTAAACGGACGTACACGGAGATTCCCTTAGGTGTCTGTGTTAGCAACAACATATATGATGCCAGTAAAGCGTGAGTGAATTATTTTACTATATGACCATCCTAGAAGGTACAAATATTTCGATACATATTAAAGATTTCGCATATTTATTATAAAAAATATATTGTCCTACTCAGCTGTTAATAACGTTAGTACCACATATAGAGAGTTAGTTACTGTGACCGTGCTTGATTATATGAGGAAAAGAATTGTTTTGGTCTTCGATAGACGTCGTCTGTAGCAGATGTTCCCACATAAAAGAAAAATTACACTCTGTGAACGTTAACCACGTAGCCGGAAGGATGGATGGCGATTGTAAAGCTTGACATATTTATGCCATGACAAATTCACCCGCGTCTGTATTCAATGAAAGCGAAAGATAGTGTTAACATAACCACTATCCCTTAACGGCATATCTAAACAACATAAGACAAATTAGTATTCACATGGGATTTTAGAAAGAGAGCATCATAGACACCTAAATGTAAATAGTTATCACATCGGTAAGCGGGCGAGTTGTACGAAGTCTTCTTAGAATACATTCATTAAATATACAACGCATTTGTATGAAAATCAAGTCACGTGTTTGCAAACTGATGGAAAAGGCAATTAAAATTTAATTTAATTCTAGAGAGCGAGATCTCGGCTAAATGAAATAGAGAAAAGAACAAACCAATTGTGTTGATCTATTTATATGCTTACGTTAATTATACAAGGACATGTTAAATTATATTTTATCTAACGAAAATCTGGGAGTTATAGAAATTCAATGTTTTATGTTTTATCTCCACCACGTAAGAATTTCTTTCTTGAGAAATAATGTCAAATATTAATTTATTCCCATTTACATTCTTTTTAAATCGGATAAATTTGATGATATGCCTCCAAATTTATTGAAATGTTGTGAAACTGCCTCGCCTAAATGAATTAGTAGTGTACATACTAGTTTGAACCCATGTTACCGACATAATCTAATACATACATACTGAAGATTCAATCCTGTGTTTAGTCTGTGTATTGTGGCATATTCACAGTTCAGTGTCTGCTTTTTTGTTCTTGTTGCACTTGGATAAAGGGCTAATTTTGTATTATTGATATTACTGTGTATATGGGTCTAGTTATCGCTGGGTGCTTTGATGTGAGCTGTTTGAGGATTATTTTTCTCATTTAACATTCACCTTAGGAAAGGGAGACTATGTTGAGACATTTATCTTTTTCTCCAGGATTTACCCAACGATCAACCATGTGTTTATATTTGATAACTTGCAATATTTTTCAGATTAAAATGAAGATATAAGAATCCTAACTACCATTTCTGGAATCATTTTTGGTACGACTTGAACTCATGGTATATGGCAATAGCGGCCTTCAACTGATGACCTGCGTAACACAATTTGTACCGGCATTATATATATTTTAAATATAACTATGTATATTTCAGACACCACTCAGTCACATATTTTACTGGCAGTTTGAGTCTTGAATGTGAGAGTGTGAGTGTGTTTCATAACAGTGCTGTGAACACACAGCGAAAATTAACATAAGCAATTAACAGCGAAAACTAACAGAAAAAATAACATTTCTGCTTTAATTTAGTAAAGGCATTACTTACCAAATAAAAACAAAATGCATTAATACATTGAGAGATATCCACAATGTAATTTTGTCTGTTATTTCACACATCCCTGATTGAAAACGAAATATGCAAAATCGATATTTGATATAATCACGGTAAGTATGGCACCGGCAATGTAATAACCTAGTTTTGACGTCTGCTGCTTCGAGTTACTTATTCTTATTAAAAGCGTTCTGCAACTCAGTCTAAATATCAGACCGAGGTCGTACGTTGTACGTTGACAATACATGCGGGAGCTTTGTACATAGAAATGACAAAAACCGTTCCCCTTAGGATGTTCTTGTACTGCCTTGAAATTAAGCAGACGAGATTGTTAACACGGATTTTATCTTAAATTTGAAATTGATGCAACCGATTGTGGGAAACGTCAAATACTCCTTATCTGTTCTTGGTGTTGAAGATCGGTCAAGCTCACAGCTAGTTCTGTACTCGTCCATTTATTTGCCCAAGCAGCAAAAGAAAATAGCAAAGAAACAAAGAAACACTTAAAAGTTAAACCTGTTGTCAATAAATACTATATACTATTCTTGAATTCCTGTTCACAAGCATGCAAAATGTTATCACACCTTATGAAAACCCAGACGTCCTTGGCAATTTGGATATATATTACGCATCCTTCTTTCTTGTTGCATATCGCACTTATCTCTGTGTGTTGTCATACAAATGGGTTTGCATTTTGTTTATTTCATTCAAACGTGCTAGGAATCTACATACGAGATCCTTCACATCAGGTATAATAGCACACGTGATAATAAGAAAAAAGATCTTAGCAAGTGCATCACTAGTATAAGATTAAATGAAGATTGGTATAGAAAATGAGACTAGGAAAGAAAAATATAAAAACGTCTCTCACAAAAACCGTTAAACTACATGTCCTTATCAGATGCCGTCTGCAGTAGACATATATTATTAAAAGTGAAATATTTCACTTTTCGATACAACATAATAGCGTCATGTTGCCTTGGATATATTTAAGATATTGTGTAGACACAAAGATACATATACTAACTGTCGAGCACACCGATCAACTCAGTATTTTAAATTTTTCTAAAGGATTCTTAAAAACAAAGCCGGTATATGGTACATGAAGACATGGTAACTACGTATGACCTGGCTTGATTAGTCCCCTCAAGTTGAATGACTGACTAACTAAAGCACCGAGAAGTGTCTTATATCTTAATACGGTAAAACTTTGTTTAATGTTGTATGTATAGTCGTCGTGTACAATGTGTACATCAATTATGCTTCGTTAGTTGTAGATTCCAGAGTTTCTCTGAATAAAAGAGTATGGAGAGGTGCGGCATATCTACGACATTTAAAGGTCATATTTGAATTACGTTGTTTTTATCGTATTCTTTCATGTATTGAAAAACAGGAAGATTCTTACGTCCGCTTGATCACTTGATCTTATTTTACGACGCAGACCTGACGTCGTATAATATGATATTCATCTGATTATTTGTATTATGTTCTAAGCGCCATAAATGTTTTAACTGTCCTAAAATGAGACTCAAAATATGTAGCATAAATATTATAAAATGAAAAACAAAAGAATAAGGAACTTGCAATGTCTCTAGATTATGCCAGATCGAGGTACAAAACAAAATTACAACTTTAATTGTAGAGGCTGGTGACCTATGTTATGAGGTTACTATAAACTACTGAGTTCACTGTCGGATTCTTTCTAACTAGGACACAACTGTGAAACCTGTATTGGACGAGGTGCTAGACGATGTAGCCGGATGGCAGGAATCTATACAGGAAGAGAAGAACACCGACTTTGTTATTGGCAGCTGCAGTTGGAGAGGAGACTTTCTTTGTTATTATCATTAAGGCTAAAGGTTGGACTTATTTTGGGCATTTCAAGACGATACACGATAGGAAGATATCCGCTTCTGTCTCAGTATTCGTTCGGAGGCAACAGTAACAGTTTAAAGTCACAGGACCACAATAACAAGTAGCTCTAGATGTCTTACCGGCAGAAATTACCTTTATTTGTTCCAAAAACATTCATAACTTTGCTTTTTGTATCGAACTGTACATGTTAGAAATATAGCGCAGTATTTTTTCAATGATATTGCAAAAAAATAGGAGAGACTGTCTGACACCTTTTCTCATTCAGTTACCTACGTCCAGTACATACTAAACTACAACACTTTGAAAAAGTATACATATGGCGTCATTGTTCACTCTACAAATGACGTCATATACCTCAATTTGACGTCAAAACTCACTTCAATATACATGGGCAGTAAACTATTCCGGTAATCATTTCCTAACAGCATCTATATTTTTGGTTGCAACATTATATACATGTACTCTTTCAATATATATCATATCTGGTTAACTTTTTCATGTCTTCTTTCCACGTAAGTCTTTTTTCATAGGGTATAGCCAAAATAAAAAAAAGAATCATTTCAAATCGCTGTTGCCATAGTAATGGTCTTGGAGGAATTTGAAGCAAATAGTATGTTTCTGTTGAGGAAAATGTAGCGGCTATCAATATTTATCATTGGTTTTGCATTTAGAGGTTGACAAAAATGTAAATTCTATAGGTTCTTTTATCAATTATTGTCGAATAATGTAACAAATGTCCGAAGGTACATTATCGCGCGTCGACGGTCATATGTAATTGCAATTAGTTCTTGCATTCAGCATATCCTTCACTCTTTAGTTTTCTGTCCTTTTGATATGTTTTACGGTTTACATAGCATGTCATTCTAAATAATAATTCAAGGTAATTGAATTCGAGGAACAAATGAATCAAAAGAAAAAAATTTGTAACTTCCTTTCTTCCTTTCAAGCTCGAAAACCGCACATAATGAGTTTATGGTTGTGTTCTTTGTTTTAGTCTTTTAATCATACCAGTCGCTGGTAAAATTTTACTGTTAATGTTACTGTTGTTCTATTAGTCCGCTGAAATCTCAGAAAACATTTTAGAATTACAGCATTTTTGTGCACGCGTTGGGCTCGTAGGAATATATTTTATTTTTCACATGGTAGGAAGTCACAACATCTGCGTGAAAGTCACAATTAAGCTGCTACTTTCAGATTGGTCATTTCTTCTTCACACTGACAAACACACATAAACCTTGTAAGCAATATTTTGTGAAAATTAGATATGGATCTAACATGCTGTCTGTAGTAATGCATTATCTTATACAATAAGAATCTTTCGTTCGTGATTTAATAGAAGATTAAAATTTTATTATTGAAATATGGCGTTGTAAAATTAGTTACAATTAGGTTTTAAAACATGAAGAGATTAAAATCTTGTAATTGCACAAATGCATTATATTAGCTAAAATTGTTAAGAACAGTCTCTCAAAATGTTAAAGATGCTTTTCAAAACTAACCTTATTTGCAATGTACATTTTACGTCATTTACATTTGGAAGAGCTAATAAAATAAGTTGAAATTGATCAAGTTATTATTATGTATGCTTTTTCAGGTAAAGTCTGTATGTAAACATCATGATCGCCAGTAATGAAAAACGGGCCACACCGCAGAACATTCGATTTCACGATTTCAAAATCATAGTAACGTTGAGTTGAAACATACCTCATTTTTTCATTTTACAATTAAGCTACATGTATTTACGAACTGCGTGAATAATACATTAGAATTTTGGAAATCCAAGGAAATTGAACGAATAAATTACAATTTATTATTATTTTTAATAAGAACAACTTTTTTCATATACTAACGTTTTATGTGTCCACTTTATGATTTTGAAATAGTTCAACAATTTATCAAATAATAAAATACAGTAAGATATATATATATATATATATCATTGAAAAGGGCTCATAAAAATATATTAGGGAATTACTGGTTCCAAAATTACTTGATAACACTGCCAGTTACGTACGCATTACGTAGGCAGCATAGTTGCGAAGTAATGCGACATGTAGTAGTCCCTCTTGGTAAGAGATGATATCTAAATGTGTCAAATAAAAGAAATATTTATGTCTTTCCATCATAGTTCATTTATTTTATTTCCTTACTTTGCTACAGTTACAGGTGGTAAAACCTAAGATACAGACGTCATGTGACCCAGGTTTGGAGAGCACTCTGGATATAAAAAGCTGCACAGTACTGATCATGCAAAAGGGTCATTAAGTTTGACAAAACTTTCAGACTCATGAGTATCTTTTACGTTAAAGACACACGCGTGTCAACGATAATGCATTTCTAGAATAAGGTAAACTTAAGAATGATATGAAACTGGAAATGAATAAAATGCCACTTGAATATAACAGTGATCACCCGACATGCAAAGATGCTATAAAATTCGAAATAGTTGCCTACTTAAGACAAATGAAAGGCAATCCTCCATACTTAATGCAGGAAATAATAAGCGTATCGCAGCATCCTGACTAAAACTATCATAGTATTGAGATATTTTATGATGCCGTTAAATATGGCGCACGTTAAAAGGGAAAATCATACATACAGATAAGCCTGTATCGGAGTGTTGGGCATAGATAGGAAATTGTTCTGGTTAAATGATATCTGCACAACTTATATTGATATTAATGATATTCTGACAACTTACACCGATCTCGGGACTCGAGAATCAAAATCGGAGAGAGAAATAGGTAATGTAGAATAATTGTGACTTGCCAATACAATACCCATACATTGCACTGGTAGGAATCGAACAAGGGATCCTCAAAGCATATCTTACCACTGCGACTTGATGGCTTCATATCGTCGGTATACAACTGGAATTTTCAACTATGAGTATAGGACATAAGAGAGAACTATATTCACAAATCAAAGAGCTTAGCGTAAATAACTCGTCTTGTAAAGCAATAACTAACAAATCGCGTCATCCAGTTCAATTGAAAACTCTATTTCATATGGTGGCAGGATATTATTTTCTAATAAACTATTACTGAACTGGAGTACCATATGTATTTGTTATTGGTTTGTCCCCGCAAAACATGAAAACCACACAGAGCGTGACAAATATGCACCATATCTTACACGTTTGCAATGTAGCAGTATCGACCTTTCTTTAAAAGTTTTAAACCAAATTTAAATGCACACTTTACTATACCATTCTGATGCTCATTTAGATAAATCTTATATAGTCTGGTATATTTCTACACACCCTACCTCTTTCTAATGGAAGAATGGTGTTAAAATGAAGACTTCTGTACTTTCAACGAATTTGGTTTGAAAGCTAACTTTGCTCGCCATTGTTAACGTAAAGTAATGCAAAAAGTTAACCAATCAACTCAGTACTAAAGATGATTTTAAATCAAACTGAAACTACTGACTTGGAACACGTGTCTGAACTGCTGTACGCTAGCGGTACATGGTTGCCTAGTACAATGTAACCTAATAGTACGGCAAATATGCATTACCAGGTTTTGCTAGCTTGTGTAGTCGTCACTTAACAGAAGTGTTCGTATGACCGATATCCAGTGGGATATGTGGAATGTGAAAAATGACTTCTATATCAATGGGCAGTTGAGTAGGAGCAAACGTTAGGCTAAACGACCAAGCCACCGACCGGCCTATGAATCAGTGGTTGCGAATACAATCCCCGCTGTCTATAGGTTGGTACTTCCAACCAAGTCTCTATGCATAAGGTTTCTCATCGGTCACAGAATGCGACCCCTGGACCGATATCGTTTCCTCGAATAAACTGAAACAACCGATTCCCGGAGGATATGGTATTTAGACAATGTTGCAGCAATCGCCAGTACATAATTATATCAAGCAGACATGCATTAACCTTCGATAAGACTTGAAATATAACTATCCGACGATTTCTTTAAAGGCTTGTGGTAATTAGCACGAGGTAAAATTGAATCGTAGCTGCAACAATAAAATCCTGTGTTCTTTTAAAATCAAGTTTATTTTATTTCAAATTCATTAAAAGTGCACTGGTTGTTATTCTTTAATGAAACACAATTGATTACACAAGTCTCAATTCGAACTGGTTAATCAAGTTTGTCTTTGATGTAACGCAGCAACCGTAATTAAAGCATACGAAAAGAAAAAGCATGAAACTAACCTTTTAAAAATACATGAACTAATTTTTCGGAATCATGTAAAATACTTTTTACACTGTTCTATCTCCTTTCCGGAAAGATATCTCAAATATAGCGGGTAAAATTTCCATAGTGGTTTCGTTTAAGATACATGTAGAAAATCTAAAAGTAACCATGAATGCAACAAATGTCTATATCGTTCAACTGCAATAAAAACTATGGACTTTCACCTGCCAACCTCACTAGTTAGAAGTGACGAGAATGTCCTCAATATACGGCATTTTTCAGTCCATTAAGAATTAAATGTTTGGCAATCTGTTTTTAAATTAAATTAAATTTGATCGTTCTGCTCGGTCTAGCACATTGTCATGGGAAGGAAAACAAAACTTTTAGATAAACTTACATCAGTGTTATAAATCAACAATGCACCAGTCATTACAGTGCTAATGTTAAAAATGTTTTAGTGTCAATCTGGCAAAGTCATTTTGTTGTTTGGGGAAATATCCAAAATGTTTGTAATGCGAAAAGGACGAAACAGTAAAGTGAACCTATGAAAACGAAAAGTCTTCCATTATTTTATCTACTCCGTCAATACGGGTATCCCTGCATTCTCGAAACCCGGCAATTTTGTTGGACACTTTACTTTTGGACTGTTTGAAATATATTTGAAAATCATCAATATACTCGTAGCAGAAAGGTCAGTTTCTTGTTCTATTGCACTTTTCCTTAATCTAAATGGCAAAGACGGTAACAGAATTTCTAAAAATACATGAAAATCGTATTTCATTTAGGTATAGCAGAAAGGTCAGCTTCTTGTTCTATTGCACATATTTCTAAATCCAAATGGCAAAAACAGTAACAGAATTTCATCTGTCAAAATACATTTGAAAATCGTCAACGATTTCATTTAGGTATAGCAGAAAGGTCAGCTTCTTGTTCTATTGCACATATTCCTAAATCCAAATGGCAAAAACGGTAACAGAATTTCATCTGTCAAAAATACATTTGAAAATCGTCAACGATTTCATTTAGGTATAGCAGAAAGGTCAGCTTCTTGTTCTATTGCACATATTTCTAAATCCAAATTGCAAAAACGGTAACAGAATTTCATCTGTCAAAAAACTTAATATTTGAGCAAGAAAATTAATTGCTTGAAAATGCTAGTATATGCAGAGCCGAGAGGATTTCGAATGCATTTACGTACAGTACATGTTAATCGGGTACCTGTGTTTCAACATTCAGACGGCTGTTATACCTCATACTGTATCATGTATTTATGTCTTATTGCGAGATTCTTAGAATTTTACAAATCTAAAATCAAGCTTAACAACTAGTAGGGACACATATAGAACACGAATGTGCATTCTCCTATTTTAATGTATATTTTAACGATTTATTGAGAGAACGCATATATTCTTGGGGTTTTATACGCAACTTGGTATACTTGAAATTTCAGCATCGTCAAAACGTTTTCGGATTTTCTTTTATAAAATATATGCTATATATCATGATCACATATGAAAACTAACACTTTTGCAGCATCGATTTGTGCATACTACGAAAAATAACATTTTTCCATTAAATAATATTTCGTTGCAGTTCTGTTTTGTCTCTGAGCCTCCAACGTTAATGTTATTGTGTTCGTTTGATCGGCAGCAGTTTAGAGGTAATATATTTATATGCAACTTAATTTTACAATGCCTATCCTAAAAACTTAATTCCGATATGACGGCAGAGTTCAAATGCTCGTTCCGTGTAAATATGAGTAGACTCGAATCAAATCAACTAAATACAGATCAATTTGTCAACTTTATTGTCAGGAATTTACCTAATTTCGTTATTTTGTATAAGGTATTTAGGACTACTTTGCGATCGACATATGGATTTTTGGACATATGTAAACACTGGAATTGACCTATAACCTTTTCAAGGTAATGTTTAAGTTTATTCACCTTCGGAGACATCTATGCAATGTGTCCTTGAATGTGTACCTCTGTAGCTTCCCCAGTCAATGCAGAGACCAAGTCCAAAGGTCAGGTGTAGATGACCATATCAAAGTCGGTTTCTTCTTCACCACTATAGCTGACAATAACAATGTCAGTATTCTTGCTGTAAATGTGTCAGCCATTTGTCTTGCTGCGTCCTCGTGATATATTTTGGCATATTGTACTCAATAATGTGAAACAGGCATATTGATTGCTCAGCATAATTTAAAAAATGAGTTCTGCATGTAATATGTTTAATATATTTTTGTAATTTTGTTTACACATTTCAATATTTAATCTGGCGTAATCCAGAGGTAACAACGCTAGACAAACCTAGCAATTTTCCTAAAAGTAAGCTTTATTCTATTGTATTTCTATTTTTATAACACTAAATTTTTGATAAATTGAATATCATTTTAGGACTTTTTACACTGATCATGGCGCTCACAACATCATACCTTTAATGAGTAGAATATCAAAGTATGTGATTTGTCGTAAAGCAAGAGCAGGCTAAGAAGCACGTGTGAATCGTCTTGTGTTTTAATACATGCAAAGAACAAGACAAAATATTGACACCAAAGCCATGCAAAATTCAGACATTGTCTTTTGATGTTATTGATATGCTTGTCATTTACCCTTTTTTGAGAATTCTAACTATATCTCTCCCAATAATGAAGCACTGAATCTTTAAACATGCAACATATTTGGTTATAAGTCATTTTACCTTTGGTGTTATGTTTTAGGAGACAAAGTAAAGAGTCCTTACTATTGAAGAGTTACTGAGTTAGTCGATGTGCGCTTCAGTTAGTACACCCTGTGCTAAAATTTGGAACGGCACCCTGCTTTGTTTACGTAGATTGATCTTTCGGATATAGTGATATAGGGACATGAGCTGCAGACTAGCTAAAAACTTTACACAATTTGAGTAGCTTACCTCACGTCCACAGTGACATTACGGCAACCTTTTGCATTAAAGGTCCACTACTAAGCGAAAATAAAGTGACAGTTATTTAAATGGCAAGTTCATTGCCTTATGCAAGACACTAAATAATAAAGATGGGCATGTTAGAATTTACAAAAAATGTTTAAAACACGAAGAATAGTATGTGTATTATGTTGAAATTTCGGTGAATCGACAAAATGACTACCCAGGTCTTTTTAACTTTCTTCATAATGCATAGAAAAATAATTGTACATGTACTGTGATTTATTAAGAATTTCTACACACCAACTTTAATTTTTTATCAAAAATGACTAATTTATTTGCTTTTTAAAATATTTTGAATTTTCGCTTTCCTTAGTATTGGACCTTTTGGATATATTTGTTTGTGCTGCATTTTCTGTTTCATGTATTTTAAAAAATACTACTTTGAAGTGGAATCATGCTCATTTTTTTCAAGTGAAAATCCAGCTGAAATAGGTGTGTGTAAAAAAGGGTAGAGGAAATAATATCTTTTAACCCAATACACCAAACTCTTCCTGCTACCAGTACGAAATAATAACTTTCCAAATACTACTTTTCCTATTTTGACTGGGGCAGTTTTTTTTAAAGAAAAACAACTGCATGCAGGAGTTGCTTCCCTTCCACTACCGAAATCTCCACCACCAACAACAACAACACAAGGGAGATCCCTGCGAGGAAAGGAACTATTATTTTATTAGTCCGATTTTTTTAATTTCTAAACCACCAGATTCAAAATACTAATGCGGCATTATCATTAATTTAACACATTTAAATGCACAACAACCGAAAATTGCTTTTATACAACTGTCACCAAACATACACTATGTGCAGTAAGATGCGCATAATGTCACTTTAAAAACATAAAAAATAAAGTGTAATCATAAACCTCCCACCTTTCACAAAACGTTCTAAGCTTAGAGTGAAAGGACAATGGAACGAAAATAAGATGGCAAACACTCAGCCTGGTAAAGTGATTTTGTCTGTTATTTAAAACTCTGATTGGCAATGAAAAATTCGCAATCGATGTTTGGTATAATCATGGTAAGTATAGACTCGGAAATGTGACAGTTCAATTTGACGTCAGCTGCATGGTAAATGTGTAATTTATCAAAGCTTTCTGTAACTCATTCAATATAACAGACTTCGCTCGTATGGTGTACTATTCCCAAGGATATTCTTGTACTGCATTTAAAAGAAAAAGACAAAATCTTTACAAGGATTTCGTCCTTAATTTAGAATAGATTTAACTGATTACTTTAGTTATAGAGGGAAATGTCAGACACTACTTATCTGTTCTTCTTGTTGAAAACCGCTTCGGCTTATGTACAATTTCTTCTTTTTTGTTCCATTTGTTTGCTCAAGCCGCAAAGAAAATACCAAAGAAACACAAATACGGTTAAAAGCAAAACCTTTTGTCAATAAACTATACTCAGATTCCCGTTTAGTGTAATCAAACATGTTTAATGCAAGACTTTCTCGGCATATATCACGTATCCTTGTTTCTTGTTACATATCATACTTGTCTCTGTGTATTGTCGTATAAATGAGTTTGCATTTTGTTTATTTCATTGAAACTTGCTAGCGATGTATATTGTAGATGCTTTACATCACCGGTAATAACGCACGTGGCAATAAGAGTAAATATTCCTAGAAAGTGCATTACTAGCATTAAGATTAAATTTAGATTAGTATAGATAATGATAGTATGAAAGAAAAATATAGAAGCCTCTGTTGTAAATAAACGTTTAACTACATACCCTTATCAGATGCCGCCTGTAGTATATATATCATATATTATTAAAGGTGAAATAATAGCCTCTTCGATTGATTGAAGATAGTATAAAAGATGATTCATCCACAAAATACAACTAGTACAAACAACATACGAAATTAGGCGCACAGTGGATCGACGAACAAATGAACGACAGAACGAAAACATAGAAATGAGACATAAAGTCAACACCTTTACAAGTATTAATCGTATGACTCAAATTCAGAAGAAATCTTAAATGTTCCATATAACATTTTCTGCTTTCTTAACAATCCTGGAATGAAACATGATCTCACTAAAGATAAGCAATTCTGTAAGCCTGCGGTGTCTGAATTCTGTACATGGTAATAGTTCATAAATTGTGTATATTGCCGGTAAAATGGTGTTACGCAGCGGTTAGTGTGAGGTCGACATATGCTGTGTACCGTTTTTTCAAGGTGTATAAAAATATACCAGAAAGGGTTATTAGGATCTTAATATCCTCATGTTAATCTGAAAAAATAATTGCATCATAAAAATCAACAACCTTCGATAGATTGTTTCGTTAGTCCCTGAGTAACCATAACTGCGTCAAAATAGCTCTGTCATGTTAATCGAGAAAAATAATCATATACAGTATCAAGCAAAGCACCAACCAATAACCAGACCCATTAACACAGCAGAATGAAACTTGGAGAAAAGGCAGCAGATATAGGCAAGGCGCACAATGAAGCGCTAATAATTGATCAACAATACAAACATTGACACTTTCTCCAAGTGCATCAAGTAAAGACATCACTGACATAAACGATGCCACAATGCACAAAATAAAGAAGTTTAACCCTAGGTTACTGCCTTCCGCATATGTATTATATATTTTGGTAACAGAGCCTTAAACAGTTAGTAGCTTGGTAACCTTATTAGACAGTTTATCGAAATTACAACAAGTTCGGAGGCAAGTCATCTTAATCCGATCAAGAAGAATACGAATATACGTGCAAAGGTGATGTAGTTCTGGATCTTTTCTAGAAAGAATGTCTTATTTGTTGGAGATGGAACTTCCTGCATTGAATTTCTTCAGCTGCTAGAGTCACGAAGATAGAAAAATAATGAAATTCATTCTTGTTTTATCAACATATGCATACAAATAGATTACCAACATAATTGATTTGTTTGTTTTGCTATATTTCCGTCATCTTAGAAGAGATATCTCTCTCTATAATAAAATTATATTTTAATTGTTTTGTTTTTTTCATCAGTTTGAAAACATGTTACTTGACTTTCAAACATATGGGTTGTTTGTCTTATGGATGTATTCTAATTAGTCTGTCGTACAACTCGTCCGCTTACTGATGTGATAACTACTCACATTCAGATGTCTATGAAGCTCTCTTTCTTAATCCCATACGACTAGAAACGTGTCTTGTATTTGTTTATCTATGACTGGAAGGAAGAGATGTTATGTAAACACCGCCTTGTTGCTTTTATTGAATAAAGGCCGCCGGTGATTTCCAAGACATAAATATTTCAAACTTTACAACCACCATCCTTCCATCTAATCGGCAACGTATTTTACGGTCACAGAGTGTGCTTCTCCTTTTAATTATATATGTGTCTGCAAAAGTGAATTTCCTTTTTCGCGGTGACATCTACCGCAAACGACATACCTAAAAGTTTAGAACAACTTTCATCCACTAACAATCAAAGACGCTCAAAGTAACTAACTCTGCATTTGGTACTAACTTTATGAAGTAGTATTCGTATTATCAGTATGCCAAGTAGTATTGCATCTTTAATGAATCATTAGTATTTAAATACTTGCTAGGATGGTTATTATAGTAATGAATTAAATCGAATTACTAGCATCTTCTCTGTTGTTGCTAAACATGACACCTGCACGAATATACGTTGCTATAAGTTGCATATGTGTATACAAAAGAGAATATTTCAGAAAAATTTGGTAAATATTCTTTGTTTCAGTGAGTATCACAAGAGTCCTCGCCCTCCTGGTAACAATACAAAATATGGGATAGAAAACTGTGTATATTGTTACAAACCCCACGACCTCGGACGTTCGTATGGGTCTCACTTGTGGGGAGAGTTAACCACCCGTGTATCAGTGCACCTGTTGTTTCATACATTGCCCTCCAATTAAAGGTTAACATAAGCTTTTGTCGAAACGGAATTTCTATCAGCAATAACAACATTAGTTTTATTCATTAACTTAAATCATTTTAAAAGATTTGTAGCGTGAATTATGGATAAATCAAATTTCTTTAGAATTTATCAGACTGGTTTCCCCGCAAATTTTCCCTGTAGAATTTCTGATTTATTTATAATATAAGGGTATAATTTTGCAAAACAGCTGTATAATAATGCCATCCATAACATCTAGTATCTGCTGTACAAACCAACTAATTTTCTGACAAGAAAATAGTTCCTTACGATATTTTGTTAGATTTATATATGAATTGTCTATTATTTTCTATCATAATGACCCGGCTTCCAGGCCTATTTGCACATTTTGTGACAGTGATCAATGTTTTAATGTTCAGAGGATCAAAGAAGGTGTCAGTTTCATATTTGTTTATAAACTGTACAATGTAGATAGTACATCTTCTGAAACTTAAGAAAGTTTTCGTTGTATTGTTACAACGGATGTGTCAATTGGTCAGTTTGGTCAATGCCATAAATTGTTCAAAGAGATGCTCATCGAAACATTACTGACTACATTCCATGATCAGACTATACGGATGTAAAGGCAGAAAGTAGAGGAAATGTTAAAGGGACATACCCTATAACTGATGACAAACTAAATAACCTCAAAACATAAATAATAGAATCTTTGGAAGTATTATAACTTAATCTTAAAGTTTCAGCTATGTATTCCCAGTCATTATCGATAAAAGCAGCGGTTTAAAATATACTGCAGTACCGTAAACCATTCAATAATCTATGTAGAAATGTTGTTGTACAATTAATGGGTGGAGGCGATTTATTACAGAAAGCCTCTATATTGATTTATTGTGGCAACATGAGGCATTTTTCGCCATAGGTTCTTCTTTGAAGTTATCTTTATTTATCACTTTACGTTTATTGAACACATAATCTATGTTTCGAGAATATAATTGTAGGGAGTGCCCCTTTAATGATAAACTGTTGCAGTTCACTTTGAGGTTATTTTTTTATATTTTGACTATATACGGTGCAGTTGCCCTTAGACATGCATTATTGATGCACCCAGTGTATAACTGACGCATTACCGTAAACCTATCCTTACATAATGCCTCTCGTATGATCTTGTTTTTTCCACGCTAATGGACGCCTGTCTTTCAGTTGTCTTTCAGTTTTAAGAGCATCTTTGCATGATCAATTCTATATCCAGTCGGCATCTGATAAAAGATGAAGTTTAACTGGTTCTGCAAGGCGCACTAATGTAATTATCTTTCCCACTTTCAATATTTATACCAATCTTAATTTCATCTTATAGTAGTAATGCATTTTCAGTGAATATTTATGCTTATTGCGTCCCATGCTTTTATCTTTGACGTAATAGATACTCATAGGTCTTGTATTTTCGTGAAGCTTAATCACATTTTTGCATGTTAGTGAACTGGAATCCGTACTGTATATTGTCAAAATTGCCCCAGAAGTTTCGACTGTCTGTTTCTTTAATCGAGTTTTTATACTGTTTCATCCTGCGATGCCAAAAACAATATTCAAATGTTGCTTCTTTTTGTTTGAAGAAAATGTCGGTACATGTTAAAAGAAATTTCAAAATAAATCAGAGAAAGGACCTATGGTTTCTCTTTTTGCTTATTCCATTGCAATATGTCCTGCTTTAGATGCTTTTACTGGACTTTATTTCCGTTGATTGCATGCCTGTAGTGTCTGTAATCGGGCAAAGTCCATATAACATAAAGCATGATATTTGGGTGTTTGTTACGCAAATGTGCACTATATCTAATACTGTTTGATAGACCAGTTTACAATGCCGCTGCACCGACTTTAAAAGTGTTAACGCAACATCTAGGTGTATGCGTTATTACCATTGTAATGTTTGTTTAGATAATTCTAACGTAGAAGCTACTGTCTGGCGTATTCTTTTACACATCTTTTCTCTCTCTCTAATGGATGGAGACTGTTAGAATTGAAACTTCTGCAATATCCACGAACATTTGCAGCCAATACTTTTAAGATAAAGTGATAAAGTGATATACAAACTATTAGCCAATAAACTTCGAACGACACTAAGATTATATGATCTTAAGCCAGTTTTGAAATATCTCTTGTTCAGTCTGAAATAACTGGGTTGGCACGTGTTCTCGCGAAATATTAAAGTCTTGCCCTAACTGTTGTAGATAGCAGCACATGTTTCACGTGTTACATACAAGTAAGGCAAACATGTAACTTTTCTACATTACTTAGAATTTGCTACATGTAGTTAAAATAAATTGCCGTGCTTTATGGTCCGTGGACCACGATAATAAATAGCTCTAATTTTACCCAATAAGATGTCGTACTCGCAGAAATGACCTTCATTTGTACCAAAAACATTCGTACTGGCAGAAATGACCTTCATTTGCACCAAAAACATTCGTACTGGCAGAAATGACCTTCATTTGTACCAAAAAATTCAGAATCGAGAAGTACATGCTAGAAATATAGCGCAATATTTTTTAATGATATTGCAAAGGCTATATGAAAGGTTTTTCGACGGCACATTTCAACATCGTTTTAGAGTAAATAGAACATGGTTCTATCATTATCCTGTCATTTAATTTATTTCACTATATCAGTAAATTCAAAAAGATCCTGGGATCCGCAACCGCGCAACCTTTGTATAGAGCATGTTTCCACCAACAACTGACGAATCCCGGAGACGACTTAAATACCGATACTGTTATTTGTGAATATTTTATCTAGACAGTGTTGAAGCAACTTCAAGCAGAAATGCATTCACATCGGCATAGATATATTGAAATTTAACTCTCCGATGATTTCAGTAAAAGCTTGAAGTAATTAGCCCGAGGTAAAATTAAATGGTAGCTACAACAATAAAATCCTTTGTTCTTTTAAATTTGTATTTATTTTATTTCAGTTTGATCATTAATAGTGCACTGCTGATTACTCTTTGATCACGCAAAATTGATTAATAGAATAACTTAACAAGTCTCATTTTCTAATTGGTTAATGAATTATGCCGTTGACGTAATACTGCAGCCCTAATTTTCCGACTGACATTTTAAAAGTACATGAACTTTCTTGTAGAAATAATGTTAACGACTTTTTACGTTTATACTTCAGGAATCGAGTTCTATCTCCTTTCTGGAAAATTCGAATATCGCGAGCAATATTTCCATATTTTATTGACTTAAGATAGAAAATATAGAATAACCGTAAATGCAACAAATGTCTGTCAGATACAACTGCAGCAAAAAAAGGACATTGAACTTCAAGTGATGTATGAATACTATACCGATAAAACCAGACGTGATTATTCCACTAGCTGTTGTTAAAATTGAGGAGTGTTAACTGATATTTATGTTGTTTTACCTATCTACTAACGACGTTTAAAGTGAGATGATGTTAGGCAGCCGATACAAAACATGGACCTAGCCGACGATAATATGTATAAATAGGACTATTATTTTTATAAAATTTTATTTTACATTTCTAAGATCATAGCATGGACATCAGGTATACTGTGGGAATGGACAGTTCCAGTGTTTGCAATAATATTAAAATTAATTCTCTTGATTATCTTATGGTAACATTAGGATATCACGTGTCCCATTGTTGACCTAGTTTACACAAAAAAACACGTGGGTTTGTTTGTGATTCTGTTCGTGAGCAGTAGACCTAGCCATGAAAAGAAAATAATCCCTTAACAAAATGCTTAGGTAGGCTTTAAAATTTGTTCTAAAAATCTGGAACGGTCCATAGTCTAGCCTTCAATCATAATATTTACTTATTCTTTTTAAGTTATTATTTTTTGCGATTATCTGTCCAAAAATAATAAATCCTTCGAAGTGACTGTCCTCAATGAACAACATTATTCAATCCTTGAAAAATATAGTGTTTGGTAGTTATATATACCTATTTTTGTAATACATATATTCTGACCGGTCTAATGCAATCAAGTTCATATGCAAACGAGTCATTTTAGAATGAAAACATAGCACTTTTAGACAAACCTATACTAGATTTATAAAGCAATATTGCATTAATTATAACATTGCTGATGTTAAAAGAGGTTTTAGTATAAATCTGGCAAAGTCATTAAGTTGTTTGGAGGAATTTACAAAATGTTTGTAATGCCAAAGGATCTCATAAATTCGTAAATAAAAGACATAATTGCTTGCGTTATAGCACTACTCAGCTACTGCTGCAAATTGACATCTAAGATATACATTGCTTCAGAGCATATACTTGCCAGCTCAGTGTACCACTGCGATTCTGAAGGGCTCGCTAATCTTTCGGAAGATACCAGTTGACTTCTGTTCATGTTAGTAAAATATTTTAGCCCGAATGAACTTTTCTGAACTAAAACAAAAGTTGAGAAACTGTTGTATGTATAAATGAGCATAGCAAAATTGCTCTCACTGTCTTTTTTCAGAAAAGAATGACTCTCTTTTTTTTTCCTTTTTATCTTAACTATTACTACTAATCATAATGATGACATGCTATGTTTTGAAAGATAAACATAGTTTTATACAATATCTAAAAAGATATATATTGACAAACAATGTCGAAAACTAAAACCAAGCTCTTATTGTTTGAAAATGAAACTGTATTGTTCAATACATGTGGCGAAAAAACTCCTTCTGTTTCACTTTTACTTTTTCAAATTCAGCAGACATTCAAACTTGTAGCATGGCAGCTGAACAGATGGTTCATTCATGGGGATGAGGTGGACCATTTTGTATCGCAATCTTCAAATATGATATTCCGTTTTTGGCCTGGGGACTGAAAGTCCCCAAGGCCTAAGTTAGTATACCACATTTCAAACCCTGCAAGAATTTTAGCCGTGCTATGTGCGAATAACAACTGTAAACATGCGCTATGCGAAAGAGTGCAAGACAGACCAGATCAATCTTCTGTTTCAAGCCGCATATGATAAGAACATGTTACAAATAAAAATAGACATAAAACTTCAAACGACTGCAGGAAGGTATATAGCTTACGGGCTGCATTACACATTTTTTCTGTTTTAGAAATTAATACGCTGTTAGCTGATTACGGAAGATAATCATATGCATATCACGGAAAAGTACGGATATTTACGGAAATTTACGAAAACGTACGAAGCTCGATATAAGAGTTTGTAGTTTGATTTTCAAATTTCCGATGTTATTTCATTGACAACTTTATTATTTACGAACGATAACATATATATTTACCTAAAAATAAAGTCTCTAAAAAAGATATAATTTACGTACATTCCCGAGAAGGAACTAACGTGATCAAATCACCCGCCATTTATCGAGGACGCTGCTTGTCGAGGCCCAGTGAACGGTTTCACTGATTACAACTACAAGGTAACCCAGAATCATTTTTGGTTTTCTCGTTATACACATTGTACAGTACTGTATTTATATTTCATTGCTGGTATGCTTTGTTTATTTCTGTTTCAAGGTCTTGTCATTGGTACACAAAATTTTCGATCCACATCATCAGATCATATCGCTTGAAGATGTACAAAGCGCCGATCGAATTATTTGTACTGGCTAAACATTTTATAAGTTGACTATGTGATTATTTTTCATTTAACGTACATTTCAAATAAAACAAACTTCCCTGTCACCCATATATTTGTGAATCATTCATTCTGTGTCATATATTGAATTTCGTTCTCTGCACATTTCGACCCGCGCTTTAGGTAAGATTCAACGCAGAACACGTAGGTGAAAAGTTGTTTTTCGGGGAGTTAACCTATAGCCCCCAGGCCTTCAGCGCTCACAGCGCTTTGATCTAGTTACTGTATCCGCTCTATAATTAAAATGTATGATAAATTCCATTTACGACTTCCATCGTAACACAAATGATATGCATAGTTTTTTTGTCAAGTATTCTTTAATGTATACCTATATTATGAATGTTTTCCGTTCGTCAAATTTCGCGATTTCGATCCTGATAAAACTTTTGAGGAATCTGACATTACCTTTATATGTGACATTCATTAACCTGACATATTCAAATCGGTATTTTAGGCGGGTGTAAGTTTTCATTACAGTTTTGTTGACCATATTGACCTCTTCTCGACATAAAGAAGTGTAATTGCCTACCAAAGATGTACACTCGTGATCCATTGAGCTAATCAAGTTTGATTTTTTTTGTTCGGATCAATATTTGCAAGTTTTTAAAATTTTCGGACACGTTAATAACATAGCGTAATAAAATTTTTCAAGGTGTTCATTATCCTAAATGTAGAAGAATTTAAGGTATTCAATTATTATGGTGAAAACAAGTCAGGTACCAATGCAGACATGATTCATTGCAAAACTGAGAATCAGTCTGGACCTACCCCCATGCAAGTTTGCATGTAACTACATTCCAGGTGAATTTGTATGCCAGATGGCAAAGCAAGAACGCTTGGTGTAATTGAAATATCACGTGTGATAATAGCGATTCAGACGATAACATACATATAATACGGCAGAAATGCTTTCTCCAATTGATAAGAATTCAAAAAAATGATCAGTGTGTATTTCGAGATTATTACAGTATGTGATGATGTAAATCCATTAATTTGTCTTCATTCACACAGAGGATACCGCTCCTAGATATCTATACCGTAGATATACTCATAATAATAAAAATCAAATAGAATAATGATTACTATAATAATATTACAAAAATAAAAAGAACTAGACTTATCATTATGTAATATGAATAAAAGTTAAGCGAGCCTTTATAAAACGATCACTTTATACTAATATTGTTAAAAAACTGTTTAAAAATTGAATTACCTCAGGTGAAAAGTTGCCTTATGTTAAATATCCTCTTTATCGTAAATTACATAAAGCATAAAAAGCCGAAATCGTTTGGCTATGCGAAAAATATTTTTATGCGGCTGAATCCCTAAACAATAATCATTCGGCTGTGCAAACTGTTTTGATGTCAAAAATGGTTTCGTATGACACAGTGAAACATTAAAATTGTGCGATATCAGTTTAAATGTATTTACAGACAGTTATTTATTTCGACAAACTATCACATGACTGCTCTTAATGGAATCGGCAATCTGCATTTGTAACGCTAAAATGCTTAAAGTGACATTATGCACATTTTTTCAGGTAAAAACCCAGCTGAATCAGATGTGTGTGAAAAGGGTAGAGGAAATAATAGATTTTAACCCAATACACCAAACTCTTCCTGCTACCAGTAAGAAATAATAACTTTCCAAATATTACTTTTCCTATTTTGACTTGGATAGTCAATTTTAAAAAAACCAACTGCATGCAGGAGCTGCCTCCCTTCCACTGCTGAAATCTCTACCAACAACAGTAACAACACAAGGGAGATCCCTGCGAAGAAAGGGACTATTATTTATTAGTCCAATGTTTTTTCTAAAGCACCAACTTCAAATACTAATGCGGCATTATCATTAGTTTAAATGCACAGCAACTGAAAATTGCTTTTATAAAACTGTCACCAAAAATACACTACGTGCAGTAAGATGTGCATAATGTCACTTTAAATACAGTATCTTGTCAAGTATGTTTAAAAATACATGTAGATTGTATTTCAAATCATTAATCAATAAGTTTGCTATTTTAGTGACCGATCATATGTCATAAAAGTCATGTTTTATCAAATCTTGTTTTTGTACACTACATAATAAGTAACTAAAATTGCTTTTTTTATATTTTAAAATACTGTCAACTGATACCCTACGTAACCTTAAAACGCGTCCATTTATTAGCAAAGAAATGGTCTTTTTTTAATGCCTCATCAAATAATTGATGAAAGATTGTGTTTCGATTTCGTTGTCACACATTTTACTGGCAATTACGAGAAGAAATCAATGCCTATAGTCCTTAAAACTGAATTGTACTTAAAATTAGAGTTAAATATGCAATTAATTAATTAAAAGTTCAAAACAAGTTTTTTTTAGTTTTATCGTTAATTACAATCGAGATAAGACAGTGAAAGAAATAAAGTGGAGAAGGGAAAAAGATATGAGAATTGTTGCTGGATGGCCTAGAGGTAATAATGTAATAACTTAATTGTTGAAACGTTTAGTGTTTCTTATAAATTTTTCAACAGCAATAAAAGTGGTTATATTATTCTCGTTGGGTAATTGGGTGCTTCCAAACAGTAATAATTGGCTATTTAAAGGATGGAATGGTTGCGTTTCTGCAAAGAGTTGGAGGCGTTCATCGGGGTATCGATTACAATGAAAGAAATAATGGTTTGCACTTCGACGGCACTTCGAACACCGAAAACAAGGTGCGCAAAAATAAAGCAAGAAGGATAAAGATATGTAATGTAAGGTACTGAACACAATTTTAGTTACAGAAATGTTTCAGTTCAAACAGCTTTAAAGTTAACCGCCGGATACTTTATCTTTTCTACTCAATGTAATGATTTTAATTGTTTCATTAAAAGTAGATTTGTGTACGGAACAAAATAATCTATTTGACATCTAAGTACATATATTGCGAAGATATAGTAAATAATTCGAACAACCTTTGGTTATGTTTTCTTTCCAACGATCTCAGTAAAAAGTAAACGCGAATAGATATTGTGAAGTTATCTGCAAACTTGTCGATGCTTATAAAGAAGGGTTCTTAAAAGTGTTACTGTAAAATTAAATGTAACAGCTCAAGCATTTTTTCATTGTTGTTGCCATGACAATGGAATAAAGTTCTTTGAACCGCCTTTTTAGAAGACCTAACCTGGTTGGGTTGAGATTTGCCAAGGATATAAAAAGGACGTTTCGCAGGTTATGACGGACGGATGAATGACATTAAACGATTCAATATTTCATACTTTATAACACCAGATACCTGAGCTCTCAGTATGAAGGTTTTTGACAATTTTATTCTACAGTTTTTACTATTGGTTGTCATGGCATGGATTTGATTGTTTTGACAACATATAAAAGCACGCTAAGAGTATGAGACTGATTGACAGTTTCACAGGTTTTGGAGTTCATATCGATTGAAGTAGTGACGGCTGACGCACATCTTATGACGGTCGACGCACATCGACGGACACTGGAAAATGAGATCACTTCGCAACGAGTACGCTAGGCTTGAGCTAAGCTGGCGTTTTTGTATTACCCGGAATGAATTGCATTATGAAATCGGTCAAGTTGTAACTCATGCAATGAAAGTTAATAAGCCATTTCAACACAATATTTTCTGTTATAATTGAATTCTTTAACTCCTCTTGAACGTTAGCTTTCTGCACGGCTGTGTAAGATGCATCGCGAACTATAACTTTCTTAATAGTGATAATTTATGCGCAGTTGTGACACCATCCTGGAACGAAAATTGTTCTTCTTTCCTTTTTTCTTCTGCGAAATGAAATATGAGACAGCAAAACTAATCTTTGGCGCCTAAAATCCGCAATCGCATTGTTTCTTGCTAAATACAGACCTATCAAAAGTCAGTCTGAAATCATTCTACATGTTGTATAGAACCAAATTTGAACTATAGTGGCGCCTCATATATCTCTCTGACTGACTGATTTTAGATTGCATAACACTTTCTTATAGTTAAGAAAAAGGGAAAGACAGAAAAAAACAATGATGACGACAGGAGGCGTTTAAAACGTTAGGCTTTGGTTAGAAACAGAGACACAAGTGGATTGTAGCTATATTTCTGATTTCTCTTGTGCGCAATTGCTTGTAACTTGTAAACATATTTCAGTCGATATTATTTGAGAAGATTTAATTAAGAAGAAAGACATAGCTACTTATAAAATTAAGTCAGCTTTACAAGATAATTTCATTGTTAGAGAAAAAAATTATGTTAACATTTAATTTTTTAACTTAATCGCTATTTTAACAAATAATTGCGCAATTCTGTTTGTCTCTTATTACGTAATCCCTTTCAAAACTGCCTATCCATATATAACATAGTTAACAGCAACATATATATACAGGTTTAGGACGTTAGGTTCAATAAATACAATTCTTATCTGACAAGATAAGGCCCGTCTTGTAATTAATTTCATTGATGGAAGTCTTATGTTCGATTGACACGTGCAAGAAAAATATTCAGGAAGCTTTTATGAATTATTTGCTTCCTATATCAAAACGGGATATCGGCGATAAGAATAAATATTTTCAAATGCTTTTAACTTTTACCGTTACATTCTTACAGTGGTGGTCAGTCGGTATAAGATTAAGCAATCAAAGGTAGGCTGAAACTTTTCTGTATGATGTACACTTCTGGTCATTTACATCATGATGAGAGGCCAAGAGAAAATGTGTGAAATTGTGTGTATAGTATAAAAATGAATGCGCACTTGAACAAGACCGGTACAGAAATGATTCAGAAATGTGTCTTGGTAATGTACATACATATATGTACTCAGTATGTAATTCAAACCATATATCTCATACAGAGTCAATCAATTGATGCTTTTAACTGTTAGAAAGCAGATTATGAAATATTGCACAATTTTCACGAGCCCTAAAAGGCTACTAGTATCTGATCTCTGAGAACCTAAAGGTAACTCATAGCACCGATAACTTTTTTAACTCTCCCACTGTATTCAACACCTGTGAACTGTGTTTATTAAACAATTTAAAAAAACGAAATGGCCTTTAACAAGTTATTAAGTTTTATCCAGTATATTCATTCGCGACAAAACATTACGTGCCATATGATCTCCCAAAACACCGACTTTGACCGAGGTAAGTTGTGTTGGATAGACATAGAACACTGCATCATGATTTTTGCAGGAGTGTGCCGACTTTCATTTTCATTTAAGACGAACACGGCGTCTCTTCTTCGGAAACCTGTAATCATAAAGCAACGATGGTAAAATGGTTTTCTGTGTATATTTGCTCTACCATTACGCTGCTGTAACAGTTGTTTGTATTTTATGACATCCAAAATCACAAATCAGGTAATTTAGTCATTCATCTTTCTAATATAAATGCACTTTAACACTGTTTTGTGATGACCAATTTGTTTAGAATTGAAAGCTTTGAACAGACATTCGGTGAAATCTTGGCAACTATGTATTGTATAAGTAATATATACATTGACAGCTAGTTTGCAAATAATAAGACATCAGCTGATAATACTGTTTATATTTTCTCTTACAGTACAACGCACCTTTCATGTCTTGCTTTACTAGAAAAGGAATAATAAATTGGTCACTTTAGGTAAGATTTCAATATCATTACAAAAGACCGAGTATGTACTTTTCCTTTATATGACAGGTGTGAAAATTAGAAAAACAATCTGTAAATTGTACATTGTGCTGTGAACTCGAGGGCCAGCCTATGCAAATTAGTGTACATTTACCGCCAAGATCATTTCCTGTATTTCAGGCACCATACATGTAGGCAGACAGTAACCATTCCCTAACTGGATTACCAACCTTGAATATCAGAACGGACATAGCTTGGATTTGAATTGATTCGAACATTCTAACTCTCGCTCTCAAATCAATAGACCAATGTTGGTGAACTATTTCATAATCAGTACATTCAAAGATAATTTAGTACACAGAGTTTAATAATTTGTTACACTTATCTACACTTTGTGATATACCAGTTTTCAACGCAGCTGCGTCGACCGATAGACCAGTTTGCAGTTGCATTGATCTTCCTTTGAAAGTGTTAAAACAACATTTAGATGTATGCATTAATACCATTCTGATGTTTATTTAGATCACTCTACCATTTAAAACTTCTGTCTGGAATATTCTTTTTCACACCTTTCCACTCTCTAATGGAAATATTTTGTTAGAATGGAAACTGCACTTTCCACGAATTTGGTTAGAAAGCGTAATGTGTCCACAAATTTTAAGGGTACGTAATATACAAAATATCTGCCAATAAAATTTGAAGTATATGTATGAGTTTCAATCTATTTCAAATAGAAGCTACTGTAGCACAGGTGTAAATAAGTCAATCTTTTATCTAGTCAGTAGAGTCAAGTGATATAACCGTTCTTAGTGTCCATCCTTATTTTAAGAAAGACATAATTCATTTATTTATATTTTGAAATCTGATATCTGATATACAGCGGGATCTGTGTCAATTCTGACAAATTTACAAAACAGTACATGTGTACATAGGTCTTTATGTTTTTCGCCCAGTTCTATTCCAATGGATTTGTGGCTAAACGTGCAAGCCGGCGGACGATGAATCTGTGGTTGCGAGTCTTATCCCACGCTGTCTTCATAGTGGTACTTCCATCCATGTCCCCATGCATAAGGGTTCACATCGGTCACACAAGCGAACAAACGATGCATCTCAAACCGCCTCCTCTCTGAGTCGAGTACGGTTCCTCCGACAGTCTGTAAAAAATAACGAATCCAAATTAACTTAATTACCGATACCATTGTTTGTGGATATTTTTCCAGACAATATTGCGGCAACCACCAGTACATTAATAAAGCAGAAATGCATTCACATTGGATTAAAAATTGGAAATTTAACTCTGTGGCTATTTCAATAATTTTTTTATGTAATTAGCCCGAGGTAGTATCAAATTGTAGCTGCAACCATATAATCCTTTGTTCTTTTACATTAATGTTTATTTTATTTCATTTTGATCATTAGCAGTGCAATGCTGATTATTCTTTAATCACGCATAATTGATTAATAGAATAACTCAACAAGTCCCGGATCTAATTGGTTAATACATTTTGCCGTTGACGTAATACCGCAGCTATTATTAAAGCACATAAAAAATATTTGTATGGCAATGAAACATACCTTGTACAAGAACATGAATTTGTTGAAATAATGTAAAAACTTTTATGTTGTTTTTGCTAACCAAGTGGAGAGGCTCAAATATCGCGAGTAAAGTTTCTATACTGTATTGGTAAAAGACAGAAAGGCTAGACGATTGATCTAAACTGCAACAAATGTCTGTTACGTAAAACTGCACCTAATAGTATGGAAGTCTTCAGACTTGGGGAGGTAAGAAGTTGTAAGCAAGTGAGTTGACAGATAGAAGTTTGAAATAAGATAGGAAAAAGTAAGAAAGTCTGAACTCAGATGAAAACCAATAGGAAGTTAGAAAAAAAGAAGTAACGTTAAGGCAGTTGGAAGTACTGAAGTTGGAACTCAGTGGGAAGGAAATTAGAAGTCCCCATAGGCCTTCCGTAAAAAGACGAAAACAAAACATAAAGTAAAGTCTGAACCTCGTAGCAATTAATCCAGACGAGATCGTTTTACTGAAATTGCTGTTAAAGCTGTCCAG
Source organism: Saxidomus purpurata (assembly GCA_022818135.1). NCBI lineage: Eukaryota > Metazoa > Mollusca > Bivalvia > Venerida > Veneridae > Saxidomus > Saxidomus purpurata. The sequence goes on along the minus strand of JAFMSR010000018.1, from coordinate 17,820,288 downwards.
ATTTTATTGCGGATTTTTAACTGATCTTTATGTTGTTTCACCTGTCTGCCTATGACCTAACAAATGAGATGATGTTAAGCAGCTGATACAAAGTTTGGATCTACCAGACGACAACGTGTTCGAATAGGATTATTACTTTGAATGTCCTCCCAGATATCAAATGTAATGGAGGCAAAAGTGACTGTCCTCAATATACGACTTTTTACATTCCATCAAGAATTTAATACTTGGCAGTCCTATCTAGTCAAGTAATTAAATTTAAGTTTACAGGTATAAATAAATTTAGTCCATTTTCATACGTTGCCATTTTAGGAAGAGAACATAATTGTTGTGGATAAATCTACACCAGAGTTATATATAAATATTGCATCGACATTGATAATGTTGAACGAGGGTTTAGCAAAACATCTGGCAAAGTGATTATGTTGGTTTGAGGAATTTACAAAATGTTTGCGATCCAAACCACCTCAGAAATTCGAAAATAAAAGACACCATCAGTTGTGTTATAATACTACTTTGATGTTTCAAGTAACATCTAAGGATACATTGATTCAGCGCATTTATTCACCATCTCTGTCTAGCTCTGCGAGTCGTAGGGTCTAACCATTCTAATTTCTGTCGGATGATATTCTAAGCAAATTTTCATATCAATGAAATGTTTCAACCCTAATGAACTTCTCTGAAATATACTGTTTGTGACAGAGCATATCAAAACTACTACATTTTGTCTTGTTTTAAAAAAGGAATGACTTTCTTTTTTTTTCAGTTTTAGTCTGTGTTTCCATTAATTCTGCTACTACGCATATGCCATATATGTTTAGTTTTCTGAGGAGATAAACACATTCAGACGTAAGGTGTGGAGTCACCATTAGCACAACCTTGTCCGCTGGACATTTTAACATCGGGATATTTGCTGGATATACTTCTCTGCCTGTATACAGTCATTATTGAACCTGTCCTTTTTAGCTCGATTATGTCTCTACTTCGATGCATACTCTGCAGACTTCATCTAGACTTAAACAAGTAGAAGAGCAAGAACAAATTTAAGAGGTACGTGCAGTCGTGACCACTTGAGCTAACAGAAGTTAAATGTGTTTTATTATTTTGTTTGTTCTGCTCAGACTTTTCCTAATGGTTTTGTACAAAGTAGCTCGTTGAATCAAATTAAGTGTAAATTTGACCGCAAGGTGTTCCCAATCCTAAATACAGAGGAATTTAAGGTATTGAAGTGTTAAAATGAAAACAAGTCGGGTACTAACACCGTCATGACTCATTGCAAAACACAACATCAGTCTGGATGTAACTGTCATGAAGCTTTGCAGCATGTAACAGCATTCCAGGTGAATATGCGTGCCAGATGGCAAAGCAAGAGCGCGTGGCGTAATTGAAATATCACGTGAAATAATAATAGCGATGTAAACGATAACACATACATTCTACCGCAGAAATGCTTTCTACAATTGATAAGAATTTGAAAAAAAAACGATCAGTGTGAATTTCGTGATCATTACAGTATGTAATAATGTAAAACAATTAATTTGTCTTTATTCACACAGAAGGTACCACTCAACAATGATAACTGCATCTCTCAACAACAACATCAATCATAATGATGGTGATCATAATTCTAGTACTTTTAGTACTTCCGTGATAGTAAAACACAATTTTAAGTTCCGTTAGCTCTTTAATAACTCTTATAACATAGAATGTATGGATATAATCGTGATATAACACGTATTATTTATTTCATATTTCCGTTACTTCTTCACAGTTTTTTTATAAGTGTACGTACATTTTGCAGTATGATTGAAAAACAGATTGTGCTATATTTATAGCATTAACATCCGATTTGAAAAAGCAAAGTTAAGAATGTTTTCTAACAAATTACGTTCAGTTTAGATGCTGAAATATGTTTCTTTGTCATATAATATTAATTCGAAAGTGCTTACGGGACTGAAATGATAACGATTGCCATAATAATATATATAATTATAAACATAATCAAAGTATATTTGACGACCAAAATTTCTTATACTAGACTTTGAACTTTTTATAGGTAAGCTGGTCCCTATTAAAATATACATCAGGAAATACATCTTATTACGACAGTGATTATCTTTTTGAAAGTGGAACCGCTTCAGATGAAATGCTACCTCATGTTAAATTTTCAATAAATCACCAATGACTTAAAGCTGACACGTTTGCTAGAAAAATCTGTTCTGTGTACCAAATACATGTAATTGTGACCGAATCCCTACAGAATTATAATTCGATTCAGCGAACTGTTTTGATAGCAAAACTGGTTTTGTATGAAACAAGGAACTGTAAAAATTGCGACAGGTAATGACAGAACGACTTTCAAATTTTGACATACTATTGTATACCGGTATCTCATGGCTGGGTCTCGGCAAATTACATTTGTAACATTGACATGTTAAAATCCTTTTGTATCAAATATGTCCTGATAGAAATTGTATTCAGAACCTTTTAGTACATTATTTTGAGTGCGCGCCATTAAATTCTAAAGTTCACGTGGTTAAAATTGCTTTGTTTATCTCACAAAAGATGAACTTTTATGGACATTTTAGTTTGTAAAGTTTTAATGCCTCATTAAAGAATTACTTAATGATTCTGTTTATAAAAATAAAATTCCAACGGTGTTGTTTTTCACACAGTCACTGAAACAATGACGGGAGTAAATCTCTGCCTGTTGTTCTACACAACGAAAATGTACTTCTTAGTAAAGTCAAACTTGTAAGCAATCTAGGAAATACATGCGAGACTAAAAATCATGAATAGCTGGCAATAGGTCAGCACCAGACGGTATACTCACCGAGTTTTGAGAGACTATTGAAACCTTGAAACTGGCATACACGTGTTTGATGTATTCAAGAAGTGTGACTCCTCTTCTTGTACAACAAACACATATCTTTTCTTAGCTGCATCAAGAAGATATTCGAAGCGGACATTGAGAAGCACACATTCATTACTTCTAGGTACGTTTTTCAAATATAAAAACTAAATACATATATTAAGTTCCAAAAGAAAGTGTGCACTTAGGTTTTTGTTAATTTTATGTATTACTCTTAACAGAAATATATGATGTTTGGCATCAAAATTTAGAGCAATTTATGCTCAATTACCTGTGCATTGCCAGCACATTCAATCGATAGCAAAATTGTGTACATGTATAAAGGTAGTGTTCAAAATTCGAGACCGATACGTTTTATCAAAATGGAGAAATAAAAAAGTGCACACTTTCTTTTGGAACTGAGTATAGTGTACTTATACGCAAATAACCGTACTTATACTATTATAACCGATCGATCTCGTGGCTATGCTTTATCTCAACATTTTTTTCAATAATTTTAGAAGGAAGGCAATGTGAATTAATCTTGTAATATTATATTTTACTTGTCACTTAAGGAATATTTTTGTAAAACAAAATTGAGACTCACCAATTATCTCAACTCTTCCTAGTTTTGTACAAGACAGTTTTTGTGGCAGCTACCATAATTATTCAATGAAGTCCTTTGAAGAACCTTTGTAGAAGACTAAATAATGGTCATTTCTGTGAAGAATGGTCAAGAAGGCAAACAAGATGTGTTCCTTGAAGCGATATGTAGACTTCGGCAAACAAACAACTGACATTCATCGATTCAAGAGCTTACAACGAGAACTATGAAATACCACATATCAATACAAGCTCTCAGTTATGTAGTTTTCGACAAAAATACTTTTGGATGTCATGGAAATCTGAGTTTTGCCTTGAATAGATTGTTTGACCACATTTGACTACTCTATAAATATGTGTATGGAACTGGTTGACATCTTCAAATAGGTTTGGTATTAGATATTGTTTGAAGCAAAATGCTGTCAGTCTGCACATATCTGAACCGCACTACGACGCAAACTGGACAATAACAACACCTGACAAGAAGTACAGCTAAAGCTAACGTTTCGCATCCTACTGAGGTCAATTTTTTTAAGTTATAACTCATGTTACAACGTTTAGAAAACCATTCTAGCACATCATTTTCTATCATAATTAAATTCTTTAAATCAGCTTGAATGTTAGCATTCTGCACGGCTGTGCAATAATCATATGCGCAGCAAACTATAACTCTCTTAATGGTGATAATTTATGCGTAGTTGTGACACCATCCCGGAACGAAAATTGTTCTTCTTTCTTTTTTTCTTCTGCGAAAAGAATTATGAGACAGAAAAAATAATGTTTGGCGCCTAAAAACCGCAATCGTGTTGTTTTCTTGAAAAAGTCAGTCGGAAATAATTATACATGTTGTATCGAACCAAGTTCGCAAGATTTCGGCGCCTCATAAATTTCTATGACTGACTGATATTATATTGCACAACACTTCAGAATAGCTGAGAAAGAGGGGAAATATAAAGAGAAATAACGGCGACGGGAGACATTCAAAGACGTGTGGCTGTTATTAGAAGCAGAGACAAAATGTAAATGTCAATAAATAAATATCAGCAATATATCTTGTTTCCAAAATCACGGTAGCAATTGCTTTGAAATTGATCAACGCATTTTCAGCCAATACTGTTCCCAGGTGCTGACTTACCTTTCTGAAGCCATTAGTGGATGCAGACAGTTAAAATGATTGTTTGAAAATGTCAAATAAAATTTTACAGTTTGCAATAAGTTTTCAGGAATGGCAGTTTGGTTCTACAGCTCTTATTTACTCGTTTATACAACTAAATATGGAAGTTCATACTTAGTCTTTAATTTCGGCGTTCTATGTTCTTTAGCAAGAAATACAAAAAATATACAGAAGATGACTTTGTAAGATATTCAATGTATGAGAACAAAATATGGATATTTTAATATTTATCTTAATTGCTTCTTTAACAATTGTTTACGTCATCCTCTTTGTATTGTATGATGTAATCCCTTTCATGTCTGCCTAAACCCACATATTACGCAGTAAACATTAACATCTACAGACAGTTTAGGCACGTTTGCTTCAATAAATACAGCCCTTATCTGAATAGATAAGACCCGTCTTGTAATTTAATCTTTTAGGTAATTTCATTGATGGAATTCTTATGTTCGTTCGACACGTGCAAGAAAAAAAATCAGGATGCTTTTATGAATTATTAGCTTCCTATATCAATTAAGGACAACATCGATAAGAGTTTAACCCTCCAAATGCTTCCAATGTTTACTGATAGATTTCACGGTGTTTCGACACACTGGTGAGCAGTTGGTATTAGATAAAGCCATCAAAAGTTGGCCTTTTTTCTCTCGATGTATACAACGCTCTTGGTTAGTTACATTATATTTCTAGGAAGGAAAGTGGCCTATTCTTGTAAAACTTAAAGGAAAGAATCTTACAAAGAGGTTTGAACATTTTTTCGTATAAAAGGGATAGTAGATCAATACCAATCACAAATGGAAAGTACTCTAGAATTCTGGAATTAAAGACTTTTGAATAAAGAAAATGTTAGGAAGAATTTTAGACAATATAGCTTTGGTCAATCGAAGGTGCATACATGTACAACAAAGGAGTAGAAGAAGTATTAGTTGAAAATGGTGATTTTGAAAGTAATCTCCAGCTTAAGCTAAAATAGTGTCAACAAAATATATCGTAATCAAGTTGTACACTTTTACATTTCATGAAAAACGGTTAGTACTTTATCTGTCTGCAACACATGGAACGCTCATTTTGTCTTATGATGAGACTTCATATTGGCTTGTCGTAAAAATTCACTTGCTTATATGAAATCTACCTAAGGATACATGTTTGTATCAGTCCTGTGTATAATTACAATTTTAATGCATATTTACAACTCAAGACAAAAAATACTACGAAGATTAAATTACTAGTGTGTTTTGTATTTAATATTTTCGTTGGAGTAACGTAAAATCTGAATGTTTGCATGTTCGAGATTGTATTGTTTGCCTTTTATACTATTCTTATGGCACCAATCCTGTGCATGATTATTATTTTAATTAATATTTACAACGTCAGAAGGTATATACTATTAAACAAGAAATGTGCTTTTTTATCTAATATATCTGTAAAAGAGATACGTTAAAGTTTCTTCTAGCGTAAACCGTTTATGTTTGTATAAATGTTGAGGAACATTATTTTGCTTCATAATTCTGAAACATGAACACTTAACAGTGCAACTGTTTCGGATTGAGTTCCGTAAATAAGAGTAATCTGATAACCTCCAATCTCTAAATAGACATTACAGCAAAATATTTCAGTCTCATTAAATGAAACAATGCAATTTTTTTTTAAAAATCAGTCATTTTAGATGCATACTAAAAAGCTCAAAAAGGTTTTGGAAAACATTTTTGAAGTATTAGAGGAAGGTGAAATACACGAATTGTTATCTAGAGATTGTCCCTGGACCTTAAGTTTAAAATGCATGGTAGGTTAAAAAGTGAGCTAGTGGAACACACTACTTCACCAAACTATGATTTATATTTACATCTTTTAGAGCCGCCGTGGCGCTGTGGTACCGCGTTCGCCACAAGATTGAAGGGTCCCGGGTTCGATCCCTACCATTGCCATGTCGGTAGTGTCCTTAGGCAAGACACAAATGAATCCACATACATTGCCTATCTCTCTTCGAGGTAGATTTCATCTGGCATGAGTCTCGAGAGCGATTAATAAAAATTGTAAGAACTTGTTTCGCGATCGAGAAAGGATAAATTAGTATAACCTAAACATCTTTTAGATACATACCACTAATGGTAGTGACCAAACGCTCATATAGTGAATGTAGCTGTAACGGAAGACTCGAAGTGCTATCAGTTAATTACAAAAAAATGTCATTTTTTGTGTTTTGCCCACAATATTCGAGCACGAGCAAATTCATCACTGTATCCCATTTAATGTAAAATGAAATTTACTTTATACACATTCTATTCAGTTTATACTAATTTAGTTATTCTCGATTGCGAAACAAGTTCTTACAACTCTCGAGACTCATTCCAGATAGAATCAGCCTCGAAGAGAGAGAGAAAGAGAGAGAGAAAGAGAGAGAGAGAGAGAGAGAGAGGCAATGTTGAATTATTTATGTCTTGCCTAAGGACATGGCGATGGTAGAGATCGATACCGGGGTCCTTCGATCCTGAGGCGATTATTTTTAAATTGGTTGAGCAAACCCTCTGCCTAAAATAGCAAATAAGGATTGAACTCTATCTGTATGGTGGTATTTCATTATTTCAGTAACGCATGGGTCATAGTTTTTATTGCTTATCAAGTCATTTGAGGTGTGCCTTAATGCTTACAATGTAGCAACGCGTAAGCATAAAACGTGCGTGTGTCCATCCAGCCGTGAATGAGCCTTGAAGCCTGTATTATGAAGTTTTGATCCTGCCATAATTTCTCACCGGCTTGTCTTCTTATATCCTCATACATCAGTGGTTTGCCAACCTTTCAGACAAACATGAAATTATGTAATGAATGCTCCGGACGTACGAGAATGGTCTTCTTACTTCACATAAAAACAAACATGTTTAAACAGACGTACAGGTTTTCCACGGAGATGACTTAACCTATCCCGACACAATTTTTTTCAGACTGACCTGTGAAATGCACATACACAGCATCTAGTATCACTTTGTGTCGTGATTAATACACTTTATAAGACCCCTCAGAAATTGCTAACATCATATAAAGAAAATATTCATAACAGTCCTTATTTATCGAAGTTTTTCTAAGATTCTAGCATATCCAAACAGGTATTCTTTATGTCTTAAATGTCAGAGTTTTTTTCCGACTTCTCTGGACACACCAGCCATTCTATCTACACATGTAATGCATCGTTGGAAGGTGCGTCAGGCAAAGAGTTCTGAAGACAAAACGTCAAACTGACATTTATTGAACAGATGTTTCACTGATGCTTTGCTCATGAACCTTTGAGTTTTTTTGGCTTGAATAAGTTTCTCCATTTACAAGGCAGACATCCAGGTCTATCTTTGGTATTTATCAGCTTTGCCAAACATTTGTCATGTGTAAACAAAATAACCACCACACGCACGTTATACAATGTTGCAGTTTGAATCTATTTGGGATGTTTTTGAAGTTTCTTAATCGTCTTGAACGCATCTTTGTGCGATAGACTCTTAAAATGTGGGGTTCAAACTATCATAATTGTCTTAAATACATTGTTGTTTTACAGATGCTTCTTATAAAATGATAATTTGGATCTATTTTTACTTGAATAAATTCTCCTTATAGCACGTCTTTATTTGTAGTGTAGTTTTAAATTAAATCACTCCATTAATTTACATGGGACATTAACACTTACGAAGCGGTTGATAATTTTTACGCCATAAATTCACTTGGAAAAAAAAAATAAGCACACTGCACCAGCGGCCTCTTTATTTACCCGTCGTGAACGGTCGTATTATTGGATCGGGCAGGCGGCGTCTGTAAATTGTCCGCTCTCTAGCATCAATTTATGTCATCAAATATTCTCGAAACTTACTGCGAATGATTTTCGACAAATACCGCCCAGACACTCCAGAGTAAATGTACCTTTAATTGCCAAAACTAGACAAAGTTTTAGATTTCCGGTCTCTAACTTAAACAATTCCTAACAAGTCTTCAGTTTAATTGCTGTTTATTTGCCTATATCGGTAAAGTTCGTCAACTATCACAATTGCCCAAAGTCACTTCGACGTTATTGCCCTTTAATGACCAATATTGGAACAATTTAAAGTTGTCCCCTGACGCGTATTTTGTGACAGTTTCAAACTCTTGTTACTAATTCAAATGATATTTTTATTGTTCCAGATCACAATGACTTTTGCCTTTCGAGCTAGTTATCACAAAACGAAAGATAACAGATGGTCTTGACAACGTACAAAATATGTGATACACAGGTCACCGTGAACTTGAATTTTGGTCCACTGACCTCGAGTTATTGATAGGTTACCGAAAGATCTGGCTCTAATTGTACATCAAATTACTACTGAAATTATTTCAGTTTTGTTTCCCTATGCCACTACTTCTCACAAAGCACCGTTTTCTCTTTGATTTTCTCTTTTATTACTTATCAGTAGTTACAACTTTATGAAAGGTTTATTTCAGATTTATGCAGTGCATGCTTAACATTAAAAACACATTAAATTTTAGTTCTAACGATACAATGACCGAAGGGTTTTCCAGTGCACTCGACGATTTCACGATTCATTCTCTTCAAGAATGCTAAATTCAGGATGACAGTAGATGCAAAAGTCCATACTCTGTTTTAACGATACAATGACCGAAGGGTTTTCCAGTGCACTCGACGATTTCACGATTCATTCTCTTCAAGAATGCTAAATTCAGGATGACAGTAGATGCAAAAGTCCATACTCTGTACTGTTTTCAGCTAATAGACCTCTCATAAATCTACTATCAGCAATAGTAAACTTTCATTGTATTCAGGAGACTATTTCATACTGTTAATTTCCTTTTTGAAAAATAAACCATAAAGCAGCTGTCCCTGCTGGTGTCAAATTCATTTCCAGATGTGATGACATCAGTTCGTTTTTGTGTTGTAATATTAAATCAGTTAAATGAAAAAACATTCAAACGTATGGAAGATTGTTGATATCCAATGTCATTTTTTGCTCTGGTATAGAAATGTCAATAGTTTTAAATTAAGTCAGAAACAAATTCACTGAAACACTTCCTTGAAGATTCTGCGCAGTAATTGATTAGAATATTCCACTAGAAACACTATATGGCAGGAAGATTATGTAACTGTTTACTGACGCTGTTATAAAATATGTGTCAATGTTAATGGAAGTACGGAATTGAAGATAAATGTTTTAACTTAATGAAATAACAAAAGATGAAGAAAAAAACTGGATGTGATTTTGTCTAAAGTAGTATCAGAACTCGACGCCATATTGTAAACGATTGAATTTCGATACTTACTTTATTATTAAATTTTGAGAGCTGATTTGGTCAGTGATTTTCATTTTCTTTTATAAATTCCGATGTTCAAATGTTCTACTGATGCAGATTTCGTTATGCATGCATAGCACATCTTGTCATAACTGACAACAACAAACATTTTGACAAATTAATCAGATGAACAACATGACCTATTTTTCTGCAAATTTGTGGACAATAAACTGTAAATTATTTGGCAATATTCTTGCAAACATCACTATACAAACAAATACCTTTCCAATAATAAATCGTAAGAGTTTCTGACATTATCTTGAAAGAAAATTACTGCAGTAAGATTGGCATGTAGATCCCACGATAGGACGGATATTTACCCCTAAAGTGCACGGGTATTGATTACGACAATAACATTTAAGTACAGACATTACAATTAATGCTGTCTTAGTGTTTTAACAAAAGATTTTCCATACGTATATAAATCCTTAAATACTGGTTGCTTTTGAAAAGGACCGCTAACACATGTTCACCAAAGCAAACGTAATGACTTACATTTGTATAATGCTTATAAACTACAAAAATTAAAAATCGTTAGGTAAATGATCAATTAGGTTCAGCAAGATGACAGGCAGTTATCTTTTTCAAATACTCATCGTTTCTGCCCTCTATATGATAAAGTGTATGAATTTTATTCCAGCACTCTTACCGCTGCTATTATTTAGATTAGAATGAATTGAAGCGGTCTTTCTCTGCCAAATAGAACTCCCTCAACAGTGGCAATTTATGCATAATTGTGACACCATACGGGAAAGAAATTTGTAGTTTTCTCTCCTTTTTCATTCAGTAAATGAAATATTCGACAGAAAGAAATAATGTTTGGTGCCAAAAAAGCGCAAACACATGGCTACGAGTAAAATATCTAACAAAAAAAAAATGGTTATGAATAATTATACATGTTGCATCGGACAATGTTTGAAATCTTTCAGCGCCTATAAGCCTTGTCCGAATGACTGATGTTGAGTTGGCAAACTTTTTAGAAAGTCTTGAAAGAAGGGAAAGAGAGACAAAAAAAAAACGACTAAAAACATTTAATAACAGAGGCGGCGGTTAGCAAGTGAGAAAAAGGTGGCAACAGTTCAATTAACATAACACCTCTTGTCCTTCGTTAGCTCTGAATCTAAAGTAGTTGAATCAGCGATTAATTTGTTAGGCATTTTTTCAATTGCAAGGGCCACTGAATATGCAATGTTGCTCCGTTTATCTTTTTGCGGTTTATAATGTTTATGTTACAGATTTCCTTCTCCACCAATCTAAATACACTTTTAGATGCTTTATCCAAGTCTTAAATCAGTTGGTATAAGCTCCTGAGCAACTCAATTATTGCGGAACACAACGATTTTCTGGATTCGAGCGTAGTACTTTTAGTTATTATAACAAAATACAAGAAATATCAGGACGTTCGGTTCGGAAAACTGAAGGCAGCTACATTTGGCAAGTGTGGAGAGTCAGGATTAGTTTCTTTTCATTTTTAAGTTTTAGCATGGCCCTTTTGTGCAAGGACATTGTCGTGGGACAAAAATATACCAACGACTAGCAGCAGGCCGATTATTTAAAATTTATTCTCAGATTTTTTTACTTATTTAATAATTATGCTAAAATCAAGAAACAAAACAACCTATTCAAATGAAACGCAGTAAAATCCTTATTGCCTATAAAATACGGGATTTAAAGCCCTCTTTTTGCTCTGTGATTGGTTTATATAAGACTTTCGTTAAGTTTTGGTTGCTAAATATTACGTTTGGATTGTTTCTTTCGCGTTCATTTAGCACATACATATTTTGTTATAATTCAGTAATATTTTCAACAACTTTTTTGCAGTCACGATTCTTTCGCATGTTTTACTATATGTCTAAAATATGGTATCTGTCGTTCTGATATGCGGCATAGTGTTATGTTATGTGTCCTCATAACGGCTGAAAACCCCTATCATACAAAACACACTTATTTTGTGTAGTTAATCGTTTGAAATACAAGATAACGAGCTCGATCTACATTGAATATACTTTATATTTGTTTCAGTTGAAAAGGTAATCCAACAAAGTTAAAGTCCCAAGATCCCATTTACAAGTAGTTGTCAAACGTCTTACTGACAGAAATGACCTGTATTTGTACCAAAAACATTCCTAACATTGCTTTTTACATCGATAAGTACATATCAGAAACATAGCGTAGTACTTTTTGCAATGGTATTGCAAAAAATAAGAAAGACTTTCTGGCAACTATCTTTCTTGAAGAAACAACTTGAATACGAAAGAAAGGCATATGTCAACATTGTTTTACAGTGAATAGAACATGGTTCTATCATTATCCTATCAATTAACTTATGTTACTATAACAGTGATTTCAAAGTAATCCTGGGACTTTAAGCTGCGTAAACTTCAAAGTCAGCGTGCAGTGTTTAACCACAAGGAACAGATGTGCTCCGTCATTTTCAAATTTTGTAAAATCAGATATATTTACCTGAGTATAGAATCAATTATATTTAAATTAGATCTTAACGTGCAATATCATGTGAATCACTCCTTGAACGATAAAACGACATATATAAGATTGTATCTTCAGAACCAGCTTCGATGTTGATGTTATTAAAGCTCTGGTGAACAGACGATACAAAATGTATTTTATCAAGCTATCAAAAGTGGATTAAACATCGAAGGTCGCTTATCTCGGCACGACGGAAATTGCTCCAGAAGTGTTATATCTCCAAAGTTCTAACATGAATAATCAGACTTATATATGTCTCATAATGCTTTTCAAAGGTATTCTATGTTTTGTCGTATTACAAAGATTATTTAATCGGTTTTGTTTGAACTGTAATTGAATACTTTCTTCTATATTGATCACATGACCTACTTGAAAGCAGGTTTGCACGCAAACCTTTTCATATACAATGTATGATAAGAGCCTGTTACTTGAGAATTATTTACTTGTAAATGAAACCTTTAGTAAGAAACTCAATTGATACATTTACATATTTTAATCTTGTAAAAGCATTTGTAGTAAGAACAAGCTGACGATAATTAATATCAAGTCAGGAAACATGAAACGTCAAGAATTATTTTATGTAGACAAACAACATGCGAAGACAGAAAACGTACTATGGATACATATCAAGACAGGAAGACATACCTGGACATGGAACTTGCTCTAAAAGTAAACGTCAATTATCACCATTATATACATACCTAGACATGGGACTTGCTCTAAAAGTAAACGTCAATTACCACTATACACGGGACTTGCTCTAAAAGTAAACGTCAATTACCACTATATATAAACCTAGACATGGGCTTGCTCTAAAAGTAAACGTCAATTACCACTATATATACATACCTAGACATGGGACTTGCTCTAAAAGTAAACGTCAATTACCACTATATATACATACCTAGACATGGGACTTGCTCTAAAGGTAAACGTCAATTACCACTATATATACATACATAGACAAAAAATACATGGAAAGCAAAATCAGACCCCCTTTGGGAAAAATACCTTGTTTGGAAACGACAGACAGAAAGCATACATTTTAACACATCTACAGACACATAGAAAGACACGAAATAGGCATGTACAGACAGGAAACATATATGAACAGGAAATAAATGCATAAAATGAAAGAGTGGATCTGCTTTGGCAGGCAAGATGCGTAGACAGAAAATATGCACAGACAAACGATTCTCCGAGACAGGTATCAAACCAAATATGGTAACATACCAAAACATATCAAGGAAACGTACTAAACTATGCAAGCGTTGAAACATATGTTCTTAGAAATTACAAGACCATACAGCATAACATGGTAGTTTCGTTTTGATGCAGTTTTCATCATTCATTGATGTTTATTTTCAGAAGATGCTACAATTTCTAGAATAAGAAGATAAATACTATTGATAAACTGAGCATTTTGAATAGCGACTGCAAAGGAAAATACAGATGAATCTACTCTGTTCATTGCGTAAGGATTTGTTATCGCAATGTATGTCAAATGATATTTTCCTTTTCATTGCACAGGGATTTGTTATCAAAATTAATGTCTAGTCATACATATATTTTACTGAAACAGCTACTTAAGGTATTAAATGTACTTTCTGAAGTTATAAGAAACATTTCTGCAGAAATATATGGACCACTGAACGCATGGAGGTTTACAAATAAGATGTTGTCATCATTATGCTTAAATGAGGTGACTGATTACAGATATATTTAAATTGATGCATACACATCATCAGCTGTATAATTACATTCTTTACTTTTGCAAAAAGGTCTGAGTCGAGAGTTTAGTTAGGTCATATTTCTATTTCAGCAAATATGTTGACACAAACAGGTGCTGTCATACGCTTGAAACGTAAATGGAAATAACTACACATTTGGAGTCCGTCATCCCTCAATCTTCCAATTTTCCCGTTCAAATACGCGTTCTCGAGTTATCGTCCGGAAACCGTTTTACAACTCCGTGTCACTTTTGACCTACTGACCTAAATTCAATAGGGGTCATCTTACTGGTGATGACCAACTTGCACACCAAGTTTGAGGATTGTAGGCCAAAGCTTTCTTAAGTTATCGTCCGGAAACCGTTCTGTACCGACCGACCAGTTCTACGTCACTGTGACCTTTAACCTACTAAACTCAAAATCAATAGGGGTCATCTCATTGTGATGACCAACCTGCACACAAAGTTTGAGGTTTGTAGGCCAAAGCGTTCTTAAGTTATCGACCGGAAACCTTTCTCTACCGGCTGACCGACCGACTGACCCACATGTGCAAAGCAATATAACCACGCTTCTTCGAAGGGGGGGGATGAATATAATAACTACTTTTTTATAAATGTATCATCAGTATATAGGTTATATATAAACATTACGTGTATTCGTTTCTTGGTAGAAAAGTACTGCCCGCCATCAATGTACAGAAAACATCAGATACGTGCTATATTTTATTTACTTTCCGTCCTCTTATATAAATTAATTTTATTATCAATTTAAAATGTGGCAGGACAACCATGTTTGTCCGATTAGGAAACACGATCAGCCACATTAAATAATATTTTCGAATAAATTCCAATGACGTAACAGAATCACAAGAATCGTTGATGTCTTATATCTTCACCAAAAGGATTAAAATTCAATTATATTGCAGAACAATAGAACATGCCAGTCTGTAACGTGATTTTTAACCTATGATCGCATAATATAGATGCAGACTGGGAAGGAATAAATTGCTATACAGTCGTCTGATGCAGAAAAATTAAGTGTCGTCTGGGTGAATACTTATACAAGAACCCAGATAATCTGAATATTAACTTGTCAAAGTTTGTTGTCTGTTTAGTTTGAGATCAAACATATGCTAGGGACAGAATCAGTGAGAGGTACTTACTCAATAATAAATATATGTAAAGTGAGAAATTAAATGTTGTTCATGTTCTTCAGGAAATCCATTCGCATTTAAGCATTCTGAGTTCAAAGTTGACAGCCAACACTTTTGAGTTCGCACATTTGGTGGACAACTAAACCGTTTTTGGCCTGGGGACTGAAAGTCCCCAAGGCCTAAGTTAGTATACCACATTTCAAACCCTGCAAGAATTTTAGCCGTGCTATGTGCGAATAACAACTGTAAACATGCGCTATGCGAAAGTAGTGCAAGACAGACCAGATCAATCTTCTGTTTGAATGTCGCATATGATAAGAACATGTTACAAATAAAAATAGTACATAAAACTTCAAACGACTGCAGGAAGGTATATACTTACGGGCTGGCTTACGGGCTGCATTATATTTTTTTCTGTTTTAGAAATTAATGCGCTGTTAGCTGATTACGGAAGATAATCATATGCATATCACGGAAAAGTACGGATATTTACGGAAATTTACGAAAACGTACGAAGCTCGATATAAGAGTTTGTAGTTTGATTTTCAAATTTCCGATGTTATTTCATTGACAACTTTGTTATTTGCGAACGATTACATATATTATTTACCTAAAAATAAATATCTCTAAAAAAAGATATAATTTACGTACATTCCCAGAGAAGGAACTAACGTGATCAAATTCACCCGCCATTTATCGAGGACGCTGCATGTCGAGGCCCAGTGAACGGTTTCACTGATTACAACTACAAGGTAACCCAGAATCATTTTTGTTTTCTCTGTTATACACATTTGTACAGTACTGTATTTATATTTCATTGCTGGTATTGCTTTGTTTATTTCTGTTTCAAGGTCTTGTCATTGGTACACAATAATTTTCGATCCACATCATCAGATCATATCGCTTGAAGTTGTACAAAGCGCAGATCGAATTATTTGTACTGGCTTAAACATTTTATAATGTTTTAATGATTATTTTTCATTTAACGTACATTTCATAATAAAACAAACTTCCCTGTCACCCATATATTTGTGAATCATTCATTCTGTGTCATATATTGAATTTCGTCCTCTGCACATTTCGACCCGCGCTTTAGGTAAGATTCAACGCAGAACACGTAGGTGAAAAGTTGTTTTTCGGGGAGTTAACCTATAGCCCCCAGGCCTTCAGCGCTCACAGCGCTTTGATTAATTTTAGGGCATCTATGGAGCATTACATTCTTTATGGTACGATAATTTTCGAATGCGTCACGTGAAATAAGCCATCAATATTCTTGCTGCGACGTGTCATGTGACTTTAGCGTTGTCTACACCCGAAAACATTAGAAACAAAGTTGAAAGAATTTATTCATATATACAAACTATATTATAAGAGATGCTGTAAAAATAAGTACAGTAAGGAAAATATTGAACAATTAGGTAAAATTCATATAATAATGTTCTGAAATTTCTCTAAGGTAAGACACCTAAATTCACCCTAAGATGATGAATCAGACTTGATACCACGTGATTTTCGTGAAGCAACAACATTGTTCCACTTGCACACATCTTTGACATTCACAACGCAACAAGACGCTATCTACAAAGCCAACTTGTCTGCCTTTTATCCAACATTTCTCAAATGTAAACGGCTGAAAGTAATTAATGTGCGTTGTGTATATTTCCGTGATGTCAGTATATTGAACTCTAGGGCAAATAGTTATGTTTGCCTGATCGGTTTGTTTCTTTATTACTTTAAAGACATAGACTCTTGGCATGGAAACTTTCCATTGCTTTCTATTGGTATATTGGGAGTTACAGCGCACAACATGCAAGGAATGATTATTTCTAAATTAGTTATATATGTTTACAAGAACAATAATGATATATGTCTTATATCCATTGTATAAGTTAGATATTGTTATTGATTAGCCCAGCCTTATTGAACAGGGCAATAACAATAAGTTTGTTCAAAAGAGAAAGTCAGATACTAGAAAGTTTTATTTCATTTTTAAAAGATATCTTGTGCAGTAGGAATGCAGCAAGTATACACAATCATGTTAGAATTGTTGCTAATATATTATGACTGACTAGGTTTGTAAAACATAAGGGATAAGACATTTAGAGAACGCAACGTTGCATAAAGTATGCTTTGTCTTTATTCTCTACTTTAAAATGGCCGAAAACTTAAAAATTGCTAGTGGCAATATAGTACATGTACATTGCTTCATGCATATTTTTATTGAAATGTACATTTAACTCAAAGAAATATAATGATTTAAATTCAGATTCATAATGATATGTAATATATTTAATACTAAACAAATAGTCAATAAATAATTTAACGGACTGTTTGAAGAGCTTTCGTATGGAATTCGTCTAAAACATAAGCAACAGAATATGCACATTTATGAATATGCTACGTCATTCATACAAAGTTACACTATAACATAATGTTCTTACCTTCACTTACAGTTCAATTATCTGTAGAAAGATAACTGATAATTATAGATGATAAGGATGAGCTTTCAATGCAGTTTATTTACATTACAGGATTCTTACCGGCAACTGATAATAAAATGCGAACGGGTCAAACATATGATTAGATTTAAAAATATTCAAACATATAATTTCCAAGCCGCTTAGTTAGTGTCTGAACTCTGAATTATTCTTACCACTTAGGTAAGAATAATTCAGAGTTCAGACACTAACTCACACACTGACAAGTGACATTTTGTTACAATGCCATTAAAAAAAACCGATATGATCACTAAGTTGACGTCATTTATGAACGGGTGCTTATTTTTTTATCGAAAGAATCGCTTTCTTATACATTTGCCTTGTATTGCCGTTACCTTCTCTATAAATGATCTGACAATTTCTAAATATCGCTTTCGAATTATACCACTTAGTACATTAAGGGCGATGAAATAACGTACTATTGTTTATATTTAGAACCAATCCAAGTACAATTGTATTATTGAATATTACATTATACTCTTTTTTTCAATGTTATTGCTAGCATTTTTATTTAAAATCCCAGGATCACTCTGAATTTACTGATATAGTAAAATAAATGTACAGATCAGATAATGATAGACCCATGTTCTATTCACTCTAAACAATGTTGATAATTTCCTTTCTTTCGTATATAAGTCGTTCTTATAAAAATTAGTTGCCAGAACGCCTTTTTTATTTTTCGCAATATAATTGAAAAAATACTGCGATATATTCTAACATGTACTTACCAATTTAAAAAGCAAAATTATGAGCGATTTTGGTATAAATAAAGGTTAATTTTACCGTTAAGACACTTTGTGCAAAGACATGAAAAGCCTCTTTTATAACACCGTTGCTGTTTGCTCTATTTTCAACTGCAATTTTCCCTTTTGAGAAGTAACAGCTTATTTAGCTGATGTCAAATTCATGTTCCGAAGCTTAAAGAGATAAATTCGTTTCGTTTTCATGCAATGTTGTTAATTACTGATCAAACATATGGAATATTGCTTTTAGTTTTTGACCTTTACATTGTTTATGGTAATCTAGGCTATTAATTAAAACAGAAACAAATAAGTTCCATGGAATATTTGGTATGCGTAAAATTATGTATTATTATAGACAGTGTCGATCATTGTTAAATGCTCTCCTTTAATCAGTTAAATATTTTACTTAGTAAACTTTGAGTCAAAAGTATATGGACATAAAAACAACTGTTTTGGACATTTTGCAACTTGTTCCATTCGAAATCTCTTACAAATTTTGCGGTTTTAGTGTCTATATCGACAAAAACTATTATCCTTAACTGACATTTAGCTTACATCTTTAGGAATAAGGTTTCGACACTATGCTAATCCTTTTTATATTTTGTACATGCAATGTTAGAATTAAACATTACTTTGTGATTTTGTTGTTAAGATATTTTATTCAGAAATTTTGTTAACATTTTAACATTTCATAATTGAGAATCTATATGAGAGAAATTGTCAAAGAACGATTTTCAACATGTACACAACTGAAGCACACGTTTCACATTGTTGTCAATTTTATTATGTAAAGCTATCATAAAAGGGTCGTGACGAATCTTTGAAGCTGGTCACTCTAACACTTTACTGTACGATAAGTTATTCTTAAAATATGATATGACGACTTTACCACGAACAAAAGCAAATTTTAGAGAGTTCTGCAAAATAAATGAGCAATTATTAATGAAAAATGAACGCAAGTGAAGTAAAAAATAAAGAAAAAGCTATTTCATCTTTCCCTTTGTTCCATTTTATTATTTTGCAAACTATTTCTACTTTCCATTTTATTATTTTGCATACTATTTCTATTTTTATTATGTTGTAAACTATTTCTACTTTCTATTTCATACCATTTTATCACTTTGCAAACTAGTTTTACCAACAGAATTTTATGAACAAACATATTTTGTTTTATATTTAGCGAGTTATACAGCATGATTAACTATTGAAAGATACCAGAAACGGTGAAAGTCATACCTGTAGCTTGAGTAATCTATATCTTGCCAGGCAATCAAGTCCAGGGTGGTACCTGTGGACTATAATGTTTAGGATAAGAACATTAAAAACATTTGTTCGCTCAATACTTTTCTAAAATTAATTGCAGAGACTTTGGTGTAACCGGGGAGTGGGTACAACAGAAATACAAATACGAAAAGACTGGGTCATAAATACCCGGTATATTCAAGGGCTCGTAATAAATCAACTTAAATTTACGTAGTAAAGCAAGTATTTAGGTAAAAATGAATATATTCTTAAATGAGTATATAGGGGTGTAACGATAGTCGATACTATCGACTTATCGCGATTGTATCAGACCCGATAGTCAATAGTCGATAGCAATTTCACACTATCGATACTATGTTGATAGTCGGACAGCTATCGACTTTTCTCGATAGTTTTTTTCATTTTTGAATGCATTATTTACATAAAATGTAGTTGATTTTCCTATGCCATAAAACGCTATGTTTACATACGAGCTATAATAAGATTATATATACGACGACGTTTGTGTTCCTAAAACGTCATTGTCGTCTAACCATCCATCAATACAATGACTTCATAGTGAAAAATTTTAATAACGCGTATCTGTTCAATAAAAATGGTTTAGCATTCTTAATTAGTAACGATTATATTGATACTGAATTGAAGTTAATTACAGGTATTGATACAAACAAATTGAATCAACATATATAGTATGTAATAATGTAAACTATTGTGATAGTATCGCGATAGTGAAGCCAACTATTGATAGTCTATCGTGATAGTACTTTTAACTATCGATAACTATCGTGATAGTAAATTTGGCTGCGATAGTCAGCCCTATGAGTATAATATCTGCTATAATTGATAGAATTGCCTATTGCAAAAATTCGAAAAGTCGTATCTTTGTTTACTGTATACAACAGTTATTTCTGTAATAGTATAAAGATCATATTCCCCGTATTCCTTGTTATAATATCTTCATTGTCGCTCTGATACCAAATCTGGTCACATTGATCAATCCTCAAAGTACTATTTTAGTTCCTAGAAACTGCTAGAGGCCCTTCTAGTGCGCAGTTAAATTTTTGTCAAAATCCACATTGTCGGGCTGTAGATTGTTTCGATATGATGTTCTGGAAATAAACAGAAACTCGTTCATTACAAGAATCGATTATGTAATTAAAATCACTTCACAAGCCGACTTAGAAATAATTCAGTCGATAAGTTAGACTAAAATGGAAAAACACATTCCCTGTGGAACTCGTTAAAACTATATCAATTGAAGCATTTCTGAAAATAAAACTAGGTCAATTACCTAAGTGCATGGTGCCAATTTAACTTGTACAGCTTGGCAAGTAGGAACCACATTTCCACAAAAAGGGAGAGAACTATTTAAAGAAAAACCGATGTTTTAACAACACATGCTTCATCATTATCATTTTTGAAATGTTAAGCCTTAAGCCCACAGAGTACTGTACCAGAAGTCGTTAATGCCCATTTTGAATAATTTTAGTGAATACTCATGGCTTTTTATGGTACTAAGTTTAGATCATAGACACTATCACTCTTGATATAAATTCAAAAAATATTCTTAACATTGGGTTTTGAGAATCACATCTGTAAATTGACAGTACAACTGCACGATAAATAAAGGTAAAATGCAAGTCGTAAGTTCCACACCGGACATACCTGTTAGATTTTTTTTTAAAGTCGCTTCAGACAATACTCGGAACATCAAAGAACCCGTTCCCAAAGTGATTTACTATGATACAACTGTATTTGCAAGAAATGTTGTTTTGTCAATCTTCCGTAATCAATATTGTCTAATAAATGACTACAGAGAACGATATATAAAACATTAAACGGTAAAACCTACAAAAAGTGTAGGCAAGCTGGTTTCCATAAAATGACTTTTATCTAAAACGATAAATCCTGTCTTGTCATGTAATCTTGTGAGTTATTTCATTGATGGAATTCTTATGTTCGCGTGTGTATCATAACATTAGGATGCGGAATATTATGAATAATCAGCTTCCCGAAAAGCAAAAAGATTAAAATCTCAAAATGCTTCAAACTATAGCCTGATAAGCAGTCTATATTAAATCAAGTTTTCAAAAGAGGTTTTAACTCTGAACGCCCCTTATATCTGCATGTCTTTAATTGCTTTGAATAAAATGCTTTACGTGTTTCAGTAGATCATGCCTCTTAAAAAGTGTGAGAGGTATTTCTAAGTTTTTTTATGACTTCCCTCATATCAAAATATTCTTTCTTTGAAAATGTTATGCATATTAAAGTCGAATTATGCACATTTTTTCAAGAAAAGATCCAGCTGAAATAGGTGTGTGTAAAAAGGGTAGAGTAAATAATAGCTTTTAACCCTATCCACCAAACTCTATTACAATTAAAGATAGACCATCTAGTAGCACAGAAACAAAATATACACAAGTCAAGAACAACTCAAGAAAACGTGCCTAGACACAAGATACGTATGAAATAAGGAAATACAACCAGGAAGTATACGCGGAAGGAAACATGTATTTCAAATTACGAGAATATACGACACAAAAAAGTGAAAGCCTTGCCACACATATTCCATCAGTTTTCGATGTTGTTTTTTTTACTTAAATATTACAATATTTCCGTAGAATTACTTCCTGACGTACATGTTTTTACTTGAGTTTCCGCAACATGCCCGTACTTCTGTGAGACATGTTTCCGTGTATATTTTAATCGCATCGTAAACAGGGGTTGTATTGCGAAAGGGTTTAGAATTCCTATTACAACACTAAATGACAGATTATGGCAACTTCTTACCTAAACGTGAGTTTTATTTGCCATGTTTTTAAGGTCTGTTCATTTTCAAAACAAATAAAACATAAAGAATGATGATGCTCATACTTACAAAAGATAAATTGGACATTAAATGTAATATAATGTCTTACCTACTATTACACGAGGCTTACAGATGTGGATTTCTTGTATTTGATTCATTATTCCCTGCTTGAGAGAACCATGTAACACGTTCTTAATATCTACTATGATCTGAAATATGTGACACGGTTGCAATCTATAAAATGCCATAAATGTAACTTATCAACAATTATACATGTTGTGACATATTTCTTTTTGTAGTTATGAACATGATCATTTGGTTTATTTTATTTTTATAAAGATTTAAAAGACATTTCTTAAGATATACAGGTTTACATACTTTTTAAACATAGCTAGAAAAGTATACACTTTATGATATGTTTTGTGGATAAAACTTCAGGTGATGTCAGGCGCATCCTACATTGAGATGTTTATGCAGATATTCTAAAATCTGGTGCTTCTATTGTAACTTTGCCAGATATTGGAATATACGGTACGTGCCAGTAAACGATAAGTTTTGTTTCTGACTATGCAGCTCTCTCATGCCTTGGGGAAAAAAGAAACCCTTTAACTCTACAGCGGTTTGAGCATTTTCTGAACTTTGACCTGTATAGTTTGCTTGTACCTTGTTTAGACTATTTTCTCCTGATGGTACAGAAGAACTTCCTAATTCATTCATTCAAAGGTTGGGACAAACTTGCTTGCTTGGTATGAGAACACAACCAGCCTTATATCAGTCCTATCATCAGATAAATTTCAGTTGAGAAACAGAATTATTAGTACTTCAACTCAAAGCCGCACACCAGAAGAACTATCAATAAAATTCATATGAATATTTATAACTATACTTTTAGGACCCGTTTGACCTGTGATTGAATAATATATGATGCAGTCTGATCTATATACTGTGAACGAATCAATTACTGCCTGATACAGATGAGTTATGTGTCGTCTGGATGAATGCTTATGCAAAAACCCAAATAAACTGAATAACCAGTTGCCAACGTTAAATGTCTGCGTAAGTTTGAGATAATACATTCACTACACACAGGCATTTTTTGTTTCAAATATTTTGCTACTCCTTAATCTGTATAAGTTTAAAGACAGTAACTTACCAATTGTTGTAGTGTAATTTTGTTGTCATCATTCTTTTAAGCATATTAACATCTGATATTAACTTAAGTGATTTTAGGACAAGAGAAATGTACACCAGATGAAATGGAATATACAATGAAAAAAATTGTCATATCTTTATTTATTTTCACTGTGTCGACATGCATTTTGTAGAGATAATAACAATGAACTTTACAACCGCAATAACATATAATAGGATTATTTATAGAACACTGTGATTCAGAAACCGGATTTGCACCAAGCATCTGATCTGCAAAGAGCGCTTAAATTCTCTAGATTTTTGCAACTCTTGGTGGCAGGTGATTAGTTAAATAAGATTGCAACACATGTAACAAGTAGAGAGCCTTCAACCTGCGACTTACCATTTGACTTTGATTTTGTCTGCACCGGGAATCCCGATATAAAAATATATTCAAAGAAGATATTCTTAGATTATTCTTTCCAACACATCCACCATGCTCTAAGATGTTATGTTATGTTACTGCTCTAATACTAACATATGACTAAGTATATCTTTATCGGGTTTGCATATGTTTATGATTTCGTCCGGAGACCATTTTGATCAAGTAATATATTTACTGGAACATCTTATATTGATAATTTGAGCAATGCGAACCCTGTTGATGACTATTAAATTTATTCTTAATACTATCTCAAAATTTGCATCCAGATTTGGCAGTGTAATTGTTTTCCTTCGATTTTCTTGATTTTACTGTACGTCTTATCTTATTTCATTTCATATAATGCACCCCTTTCTTATTTTCCCTGTTCCCACGAGTTGCAGTTACATCTCTCATAATAATGTAACTATAACTGTCTGTGCCTAAAATTGTGTTTATTTAGTATAATAATTACCAAGGGGCCGTAGAGAAACTGAACGCGAAAATTTTTAAGCTTGCTGTGCTAGTGTACTATATTAATAACCTTTCTTTATTGTCCTTTATAAGTCGTTTATCAGAATCATGTTGCTATTATTTTTGTATTTGTTAATGTTCACGTTACATGGTGTTAATTTTCAAATGGATGAAACATGCAATTGATACTCTATTGTCTAGCAATCAGTGTTTATTTGCATTTTTCAAGCTGATATTAGACATAAACTTATGAAGAAAGTATGATAACATACATTTTGTTTATTCTAAAAGTTATATTTTAATTATTATCTAGTCATCTTGAAACAAGAGTCACTACAATAATTAAACGATAAAAGACAACAAATACAGAATTTGGTACAGTAAATCATACAAGATAAAGCATCACAAGCTTAGAAAAGACTGAGGAGTTCAAAACATATCCACATTTGCCTTACATGGCAAAGAATTTACAAAAAGCAAAGATTTGGTCTTTGTTTTTCTTTGTACAAAATCATCGCTTTATTCATTGGTTCATTTCAAATATGTACTAATACGAACTGCAAATAGTTTCATACAGCGTTCCATAGATTAAGCATTCGGTTTCGAAATGACCTTAATAACATGATGTAAACATGATTCGATCCGCAATCAGAAGATCACTAATCATGCTGATGTCAAATTCATGTTCCGAAGCTTAAACTGATGCTAGAATTTCATTTTTATGCAGCGTTGTTAATTCCGTTGTATGAAAAACTGATATAACATGTTGAACATTGAAGTTATTTATTGGCCTTTTGCTTGTTTATGGTAATCAATGCTATGAATTCAAACGGAAACAAATAAGTCCACGGAACATTTGGTAGGCGTGCAATCATTGCAAAGTAGTAGGTTACACAACCATGCTAGAATAAATCAAAGAGTAAAATTATCTTTTATTATAGACAGTGTTGGTCATTGCAAAATGCGCTCGTTTAATCAGTTAAATATTTTATTGAGTAAACATTGATTAAAAAATACTCAGACCTTAAACAAAAACCATTTGCCACTTATACCAATACAAAACGCCTTACCCCAAAGCCGAACAAAAACTCAAAAGAATAGTCTCTTTAAGTGTAATTAAATCTATAAAACAGAGTATACAGTATCATCAATATTAAGTATTTTACCGTGGTATTTTTAGGAGTAATTTTTGTAAATTATAAATTCTTTTTCGGAAGAAATTTGGACGCTTAAGTGTCTATATCGACAAACTTTTATCCTTAACTGACAACATGCCAAATTGTAATTGAACGTAAATCTCTTTTAATGAAACCATTTAGCGAGATTTAAGATTGTAATAACGTTTCACTCATGTTAACAGCTTCGGGATTAAAGTTTCGACACTAAGCAAAGCCATTTCATATTTTGTAAATGCAATGTTAAAATCTAACATAATTTTGTGATTTTTTTGTTAAGGTATGTCGAGACATTTAGTTAATATTTTTTTCACATTTCATAACTGGAAATATTTATAGAAGCAAAATGGCCACATTGATGATAATAATATTGTGTAGAACTATCGTACAGGGGTCTTGACGGCTTCTTTGAAGCTCGTCACTCAAACATTTTACCGTACGAGAAGTTATTCTTAAAATATTAAAATCATGACTTTAACACGAACAAGAGCAATTTTTAAATAGTCGTGCAAAATAGAAGAGCAAGTATTCATGAAAAGCAAACGCAAGTAATTAATAAAGTATACACTTTTTCTGCTTACTATTTTATTATTATGCATACTATTTCTACTTTCCATGTTCTTATTTTGCAACCTACTTCTACCTTCTATTTTATTCCATATCATTATTTTGCAAACGATTTCGGCTTTCATTTTTATTATTTCGCAAACTATCACTACTTTTCATGGTATTCAATTTTGTTACTTTGCAAACTAGTTTTACTTGCAGAACTTTATGAACAAATTGATGATATTCTAACGAGTTATACAAGCAGGATTAACTATTGAAAGAGAAAGAAACTGTGAAAGGCATACCTGTAACTTCAATAATTTATATATTGCCAGACAATCAAGCCAGGGTTGAGGCGATGGACTATAATTTTTAGGATAAGAACATTAAAAACATTCCGATATATTCTCTCAATACTTTTCTAAAATCAATCTTAGCGACTTTGGTGTAACTGAGGTTTGGGTTAAAGCGAAATACAAAAACGAAAGTACTATGTCACGAATACCTGGTATCTTAAAAGGCTCGCAATAAATCAACTTAAAGAGCCACTCCCTATATCTAGCAGATTATATCATCGAAACATAGATTATGTGTTCAATGAACGTAAAATGATAAGTAAATACAATTTCAAAGAAGAATTTATGGCGAAAAATGCCTCATTTTACCACAATAAATCAATATAGAGTCTTTCTCTAATAAATCGCATTCCCCCAGTAATTGTACAACAACAACTCTACATAGATTATTAAATGGTTTACGGTACTGCAGTATATTTTAAACCGCTGATTTTATCGATAATGACTGGGAATGCATAGCTGAAACTTTTAGATTAAGTTATAATAATTTCAAAGATTCTAAGATTTATGTTTTGGAGGTTATTTAGTCGACATCAGTTCTAGGGTATGTCCCTTTAAGTGTATTTGTCATCTTTGTAAAGTAAGTATTGAGGTATGACTCGACAATGAGTTTAATTTCTGCTATAATTGATAGAAATGAATATTGGAAAAAATCAAAACAATGAAGCTGTTGATAAATATCATTATTCTGCATTTTCGTTTGTCTGTTGTGAAGCGCTTTAATGTTCAACACATTTTTTGTACTATATTTATAACAGTTATACCTAGTATAAAGATCATATTGCCTGGTATTCATTTAAACTAGCAATAACAACCTTATTGTCGCTCTGATACCAAATCTGGTCACATTTATCAATCATCAAAAGTACTATTTTAGTTCCTAGAAACTGCCAGAGGCCCTTCTAGCGTGCAGTTACGTTTTTTTGTCCAGGTTGTCGGGCTGTAGATTGTTTCGATATAATGTTCTGGAAATAAACAGAAACTCGTTCATTACAAGTATCGATTATATAGTTAAAATCACTTCACAAGCCGGCTTAGAAATAATTCAGTCGATAAGCTAGACGAAAATGGAAAAACACATTCGCTTTGGAACTCGTTAAAACAATATCAATTAAAGCATTTCAGAAAATAACACTAGGTTAATTGCCATAGTGCAGGGTGTCAATTGTACCTGCATTGTTTGGCAAGTAGGTACCACATTCGCATAAAAAGAAGACAAATATTTAAAAGATTACCATTATAAACAAAACAAATGGTACACATTTATCATGTTTAAATGCTAAGGCGTAAGCCCATCGAGTATTGGACTAGAACTCGTAAATGTGCATTTTAAATACTTTAAGAGAATACTCATAGCTTTCATGGTACATAGTTTGTATCACAGGCGCTTTCGCTCTTTTCATAAATTCAAAAAAATATTCTGAACACTGAGTTTTGACAGTAAAATTGCACGATAATTTTATAGTTAAATGTTAAAGTCCAACACCGGAAAAAAGTCACTTCAGACTTTCAATGCTCGTAGTATAAAAGTGATTTATATAAGTGATTAATAATAGTAATTTATATAGTGTATTCACAAGAAAGGTTTTTTTGTCAAATATTTCCATAAACACACCTGTCTTATTTGACTACCGAAACCGATCTATAAAACATTAAACGGTAAACCTACAAAATATGTAGGCAAGGTGAGGTCGATACAAAATACTTTTATCTTAAACGATAAATCCAGTCTTGTAATGTAATCTTGTGAGTAATTTCATTGATGGAATTCTTATGTTCGATTGACAAGTGCTAGCATGATATAAAGAGGCGGAACATAACACATAATTAGCTTCCCATCTCTATTCCAGAAAACACCAAAAAGAGTGAAAGCTAAATATGCTTCAAACCATAGCCTATTAAGCAGTCAATATTTAATCAAGTTTTTAAAAGTGGATTTACCTCTGAACGCCGCTTTTACCTGAATGTCTTTAATTGTTCTGAATAAAATGATTAACATGTTTCCGTGTCTAATGATCGCGATGTAAACAGGAGTTGCTTTGCGAAAGAGTTTGGAAATTCCTTTTGCAACACTTCAGGACTTACTGTGCCTGACCTAAACTGGTTTTATTCGCCAGGTCTTTTCATTATTTAAACAAATAAAAGAAAAAGAGTTATGATAATCATGATTACAAGACAGAAATTTATAACTAAAAATGCCTCACCAATTGTCAATATGTAAAGAAGACTGACAGATAGGGTTGAACTCTCTATACTGAAAGCGTTTTCTTGTATTTCATACGTTATTCCTGTTTGAGCGAACAGTGTCAAAGGTTATGCTCTTTCAAGGATATACCCCCTTGCTATACAGAAATGAATATTGAATTGAAACAAATGTTTTCTAAATCTGTGACACGGTTGCCATGTATAAAGGCCATGAAATTGGTATAGGCAACCCTCATTACCCTTATAAAACTTGATGAAAAATTAAAAGTATTAAATGTAATGACATATTTATTTTTGTAGTCGTGACCATTATCAATCTTGTTCACTTTCTATCTTTAAAGATTGAAAAGATCTTTCTAAACATACAAAGATTTACATACATTGAAAGCATCCTTAAAAAGATATAAACTGTTGGACATGTTTTGTGGAAAAAAAACTTTCTGCTGATGTCAGGCACTACCCACGGGGAAATGTTTCAGTAGATATTCTGAAATCTATCTGAAGAACAGGAAACATGTTTCAGCCATGCTATCGTAACTATCGGAATACACGGTACGCGCTACAAAACAATTACTAGTTTTGTTTCTGACTATGCAGCTCACCCATGCCTCGGAGAAAAAGAGCAAACTTTTAACTTTACAGTGGTTTTAGCATTATCTGAGCTGTGACCTATATTGTGTGGCTGGACCTTAACGTCGGTCATATCTATCTTAATGTTACATAATTATTTTCACAATCCATTCACTCAAAGAATGGGACAAACATGCTTGGATGGCATGGGACCAGCCTTATATAAATACTTCAATCAGATAAATTTCACTTTAGAAACAGAATTATTTGTACTTTTCACTCAAAGAAGCAAACCTAATAAAATTGATATAAATATTTATAACATCTCTTTTAGGACCCGTTTGACCTGTGATGGTATAATATAGGATACGGTCTGATCTGTATACTGTGACCGAATCAATTACTGTCTGATGCAGCTGAGTTAAGTGTCGTCTGGATGAATACATATGCAAAATCCTAATAAACTGAATAACCAGTTGCCAACGTTAAATGTCTACGTTAGTTTGAGATAAAACATTCGCTACATGCTACTCCAGATTCGGTATAAGTGTATTTACTGTTTAGATTAATTGTGTTGTCATTAATCTCTTTGCATTTTGCATCTGATATAAACTAAGATGGTTTTTAAGACAGGATACAAATTGATCAGATGAAACGAAATACAAGACGAAAAAAAATTGATATGTGTAGGCCTTTTCATTTTCACTTTATCAGTTTTGAAGATATAATAACAATGAACTTTACGCTTACAATAAGATATGATAAGGGTTATCTATATAGCACTGTGGTTCAAAAGCCGGATTGGTACCGTGCGTCGGATCATACGAGTGCGAGGTGCGTTCAAATTCTCACTGCATCTTTTCCACGCTAGATGTCACGTTATTAGGTGAATAAGATTTAAAATCATGAATCAAGTGGAAACATTCCTGCTGTGACGTACCAAATGACTTTGGCTTTGTCTGCTCCGGGAAAGATAGAATAAAGCCGGATAGACAAAGATATTCGCAGATGTTATTCGTACATTATTCTTTCCTACACATCTATCATGCACTAAGGTGTTGCGTTACATTGCTGCTTCAATATGACATATGACTGAGAATATATTTACTGGAGTTACTTACGTTTATAATTTCATGCTTGGACCCTTTTGAGCAATCCGAACCCTGAGCATGAAATAATCCCATATCTTGCTTCCAGATTTGAAAGTAGCTAAAGTTACGTTCTTTTTAAAATTCTTGAAAATTAGAGGATTTGATATTTTGTGTTTACAAGAAGTGTTCAATCATTTTCATTAATTGTTTGCCTTATAATTCTAAATTTTTAAATGTATGTTTTCATTTTGCTGTATGTGACAGACAGAATTATGGTTTGTTTTCGTTCGATCTTCTTGCTTTTACTTAACATTTTACTTCCGTCAGTTTATGCTCCCCTTCCTACTCTATTTTTCTTTCCTATGACTAACCGTTACATTTTTTAATGACCATGTGACTGTGTGTGCCTTCAATTCTGTTGATTTTCTACTATTCTCGAGAAGGTTTAAACTGAATGTGAAATCTTGTAAATTTGCTGTGTTACAGTACTGTGTTAACAACATTACTTTATTGTCCTTTATTTTGTATTCGAGTTTGAAAACTACACGTCGTTTATCGGAATCATGTTGCTATTATTTTGGTATTTTTAATATTCACGTTACACAGTGTTAATTTTCAAATGAGTGAAAAATACCATTGATACTCTTATTTCTAGAAATGCATTTGATTTGTTTAGAAGTAAGAGCCTAGCAGAGAAACACCGCTATTGTTGAAACATATGTCATTCTATCTAAAGCAGGTAATGCATCACTTGTAGGAGTGCCATTTAAATGGTTCCGGAGGCAAAGAGTAATGTTGACATTTATGATCAGTGCATGCCTATGTCAGTTGTTTTGTATTATCTGTGCGTGAATCTAAACGGTATACATGGAAAACATACATCTGGCATAATCTTGGAAACAACTTGCAATTAGAGAATAAAGTAACTAAAAAGGATCACAAAGTAAAATTATGATCTTTTAATTGATATCAAGGGTTGTCTACAGTTAATGATTATTTTAGCACAAATTTAAAAAAATGTAGTGTTTTTATTGTTTCTCGTTTAAAGTAGTTTAAGATCAATGGACAAAGACATGCATTTTTATAAAAATGGTTCAGTTGAAAATGAAATAAATTTTTGTTGATGTAAAGTGGAGATTTTTGAGATGGGCAGTTCCCGTCACGCACATAAAAATCCGTTGCTATTTTGATACCTATCGAAAGAATCTTCATTAATACATTAGTCCTTTTATCGTCAGGTAATCAAGATTCAGTTAATCGACATTATTAAAATATCTAGTCTTTACACACAACAATAACTGTATTGACAAAGTTCTTACAATTTACACCACGTAAAGATACAAAAGCATTCGTAAACGCTTAAGAAGTCATTTTCTTTTATTAACTATTACTTTCAAAGAGATCGTTTGCTACTTAAATGTATATCTTGACGAACTGAAATAATTAAGATCGATTTATAGTTGTTTGTAAGTATGCTGTCCTGAAGGAACGTATAGATCCAATTCGATATTCGTAACAGTTTCAAATGAGATTGTCATCAATTTTCTTCTTTATAACAGTTCAGAGCAGAAAACTATTACTAAAGTATTGTAGTATATATTTAACTTCTCACATTGATACCCGTTACGAATTCATTCATGCGTGAAATCCACAACAATCAACCATAACATAAACATGAAACCAGCGAAAATAGCGAATTTTACCTATAGTGTGTAAATTGTTTGTATTATTGTTCTGTACGAACGAGACAAAAACATACGACTACACTGGTATAGCTTTGTCTGAGTGTATCTTCAAATTATCAGGCCTAATATATGTAGTACTATTCTTACCATTTCTAACAATTCGATGGCCGTTAGATGAGAACAGATACATTAAACCGGCCAAGTGTACATACCGGACGTACTAACCATATCAGAGGACTGTAAAGGATTGCAAACACCAACCGTTCAAAAGAAATGGAGACGAACGAGTTGTTCAAATAGAATGAATGCAATGGTACACATTTACATCGCCTAAGTAAGCAAAACAAAGATGCTCTAAGAGAATATAAAGCAAACACACGCACCAGCTCAATCCCATAGAAACGAGAATATAATGAGAAAACAGAGTGTACAACAAACGCAAATTTGCATGAGTAAACGTGTATATCTCATAAAGCAAGCAAATAACGCCTCTTGTCATATGGACAACACTACAAGTACAAATCATAAAACAGTGGACAAGACTCGAAGTTTTCTCCTTTGCAACTACCACAAATAATGTACTGGAAACACAATAAACCATATACTGTGATGAGCTCAGTTGCAGTTTTCTAACTTTTTCCTAAATCAGCTATAGACAAATAAATCGTTTTTCTTTAAATCTTTGAGTTTTGCTGGTTTACAATTTTGATCAAAACTGACGGAAACCGTGAATTTGATTCTGTTTGTGTGATGGTAGGCTTATATTCTAACGTAAATACCTATAAAAAGATAGGAACATGTAATGTCAAGTATATTAAGATTTTGTTTTGCGTTAAAGTGCTAGTAGTCATGTTGAAGATTAGTTTTTTTTCATTTCGATACATATACATGTACATAAATTAGAATATGAATTTCTAATAATATGAAAAAAGAAAGCATGATAACAGATGTAATTAATTCAGAAATTATTATCTGAAACATAGCAATGCAGCGTCAGTACATTTCTTCTTAAATATTGTTTAGCCTTGGAGAGACACAGATAACGTAAACAGTCTTTTGACGAATTTTATTCTCAGTAATTTCATATGAGCACATGCTGTTCACTATAAATCTCCAGGATAACAAGATATTCCGGTAGCATAGGAAACTGCGGTCAACTACAGGATTACATTACCGTCGACTTTATTGTTCTGTATCAATATTTTTATTTGTTATTTATCGTTGCAGACATACAAATGTGACGTTTTTCTTTTTTTAATTAAGTTGATGGTTTCCATGCCAATAAAATAAATCTGTCTGGATTGTTAAATAATATTTGATCTCTGATAAATTAAATGTCTGTGAAAACCACGGCAATAGCTTTCATGTTGAACTGTCATATTGCCAATATCTAACGACAGAATACATTTAAATGCCAAGCACTTACACAAAAAACTGATGAGGTTAAACAATTTCAGACCAAGATGTTAAAATTGAATGTGAAGTATTCATGCAAGTTTTAAAAGTCCGCCAAAGGCATTTGATTTTGTAGTAAACTCAAAATCGACGAAAGGAGCAACTGACTTTCCGAACGTAAATTTCAGAAAATAAATATTACCCGGCATTTACATTATCTTGCACGTAAACGTTGTTATATTAATAGAGAATTCACAAAAAAGCTACAGATATGAATATTTCACAAACAATTTGCAGTGAAATATGTAAAATGTTACAAGCACGACCAGTTTTCAAGCATAAATTCCAAAAAGGCTGCAATAAAGGTACATCATTAAATGTTAATGCATACACACATCAGTAGTTAATGTTTATTCTCAAACTTACTTGAAACTTACGTAAACACATTCGGAAAACATCTGATAAAAGAAATGAGTGCCAACTATATCATCATAAGTTTCCGTAATTTTATATCCATATAATTATATACAAACACTTCATTACATGCTAAGGTCATAGCCTCCTAATCGGTTAATATTTAACTTGATATTAAATATATGTAAGTATTTAGGGTAAGTTCGGTAAATACCATCACTGATGTCAAGTATTGCGAGATATCACATAAGTTATGTTTAGGACGTTAATCAAGAAGAGTCCTATAACAAAACACATAACTAATCACCGGTTTATTTATTTCGAGTTTTAACTTATAATTACCATAACTTTAAACTCATCAGGTAAACGGGAAAGGTCCAGCAGTTTGCTGACAAAAGACAGGCTAGTATTCCTTAGTTGGATTCAGTCCTGTAAATCAATAAAGGGTCAAAGTATGATTGTAAAGTTTTGATGAATAAAACTGCAAGTACATAGGAAAGCTTGCAGAAACAAAATATCTTTAGGACTTAGTTGGTAAGCCCTTCAGTCGTATTGGATATGTTGTACCGCATCACACTAATCTTTTCCGTTTTTACTATAAGACTTTTGACATTTATGAGGCATTTTTCCATTACATAAACGTCAGAACAGATATCCGTTATATATTATGTAATTACGTAATGTATCCATATATCCGTTTTTAATGCCTGTCTTAACGCGTTTCCGCGTATTCATGTGCAAGTTGGCTCATTTATTATTCAGCATTTGTCAAAATATCAACAATTTACTTAAGTGACGCGGACTTTTTAAATTAGACTTACTACTCTGGCGATGGAAACCCAGAATACCACATTATCCTAAAGAATAAAAAGTTATTTCCATGGTAATAGTTTGAGATAATTAACGATGTGTAATTTTTTTTAAATATTTACCGGTAGAGGTTAAAAGTGTTACAAAATGTTTCATATTACAGTTTTAATGTTTACGATACAAGATGTTTACCGTTACATTTTCGCAAAGAGTCCA
Source organism: Saxidomus purpurata (assembly GCA_022818135.1). Classification (NCBI taxonomy): domain Eukaryota; kingdom Metazoa; phylum Mollusca; class Bivalvia; order Venerida; family Veneridae; genus Saxidomus; species Saxidomus purpurata. The sequence goes on along the minus strand of JAFMSR010000018.1, from coordinate 17,785,169 downwards.
ATCACAAATTCAAATTATGCTTTCAAGCACGAGAAGTGGAATTCATAAATGCACTTCATAAAATTGAATCAATGGAAAATCCTGCTGAAGTTGTGGAGAAGAGGCGTATTACGGCCTCGTGTAAGTGTTTACATCTAATACGTACTAAATACCATAGAAGTAGCATTTTATGTACATTCCATGTATGATTTACGATTAAAGTATCAAAATATTATGAAAAGTGATATTGTTTGCACTTACAATTTTTAGCACGTTGTATTCCGTTCTTTTGTAAAATTCACGCAATATTCCTGCTTTTAGAACTTCTGTATGTTTTGGGACCGATTTAGCCGATGCGACCTTGCTCTTGAAATTATAATAGATTTGACTAGCTGATGCATGAAAGCTTGTACTGGAACTGACCAATCAAATTCAGGGATTCGAGTCAACTGTGGGCAAAGTTATGTATTTTGGTTTGCCCAAAAGCTTGTTATTATATGTATTTGTTTGCCATATGTTTCATTATTATTAATACTGCTTTAGCTCTGTAGCCATTGCATTTAAATAAGCAATGGCGTTCACAGTTTAAAGTGACATTATGCTCATCTTACTGCACAAAGTGTATATTTGGTGACAGTTTTATAAAAGCAATTTTCGGTTGCTGTGCATTTAAATGTGTTAAACTAATGATAATGCTGCATTAGTATTTGAAGCTGGTGCTTTAGAAATGAAAATATTGGACAAATCAAATAATAGTTCCTTCCTTCACAGTGATCTCACTTGTGAGATTTGTTGGAAAGCAACTTCGCGTGAAGCAACCTGTGCATTTGTTTTTTTCTTAAATTGACTCTCCCAGTCAAAATAGGAAAAGTAATATTTGGAAAGTTTGTTAAAGTTTATTTCGTACTGGTAGCAGGAAGAGTTTGGTGTATTTGGTTAAAAGCTATCATTTCCTCTACCTTTTTTACACACACCTGTTTCAGCTGGATCTTTTCTTTAAAAAATGTGCTTAATTCCACTTTAAGTTCAAATGTCCATATTTTCAATTAGAGCGTTTTTGATTACTCAGCATTCGTCCTCCGTCTGTCTTATTTTTACCATCTGTCAAACTATTTGACAGAAGTTTGTGCAATTTTGCCTTACTATTGGATTACTTTACTAATGGATTGTCTGCTGGCAAATTTGTTTACACGTGTTATTTTCATGTACCTGGTTAACATTGGAATGGGGAGATGTTTTTAAAATCTTTACTGATACCACTGGTAATCTTGAATGTTTTGTATGTTTGAACGTTAAAGTCGTACTTGATAAAATATCAGCTATCCTTTCTACCAAGGTAATACATCAACGTTAAGAGTGTCCGGAAAGGTTTTATGATGATCAATTCTCATCGGTTTTAGTATAATAACAGGCTAGATTTTGCCTGGGAGAAAGTTGTTTTTCATAGGAAATAAGAATTGTGTGTATAATAATAAGGTTTGGTTGATAATCTAAGACTTAAAGTCTTTTAAAAGTTTGACGGAAGGAGCTTATTTTTTTAATGTTTTAGTCCATTTTCTGAAACTAGAGAGCCTTTTCTACCAAAGAATTCATATCATCGAAACTCATCCAGTAGATTCATAGGTAGGACAATTTAGTAAGAATTCAATGGAACTATGGGTAAAGAACGATTTAGTTTAGAAAGACTCTAATAACTGATGTTGGTCTAAAAACTTGTTTTTGTTTTTGTTAGAAAGAAAATCACAAAAAATATAAATAAATATAGCTATAGGTCTAAATTACAGGAAAAAGAAAAGTTACTGTTGGTCCGTCTCTCCAGTCAAATCCAATGTTCCCATTTCTTTACAAAAGCAAGACTCATTTCCATATTGACACAATTTCTTCACAACTGACATGTAAGTTCAGTTATTTTTTCCAATAGTTAGGGCTTTGACATGAGAGAGAAATGTCTATATATTTCAATGCAAAAAAAGATATGTTGGTAAGAAAAACTGTATGCCGGTTATTGCGGGCCGCAGGATTTGAAAACAAAGAAACAACATGTATGTTGATGACTCTTTATACAAATAAGTTGATAATGCATTTATAAAATGAAAATCGATATAGATAACTGTTAATATTTAAGTAGCATTTCGAAAGTGCAATAATTTTACTATCATTTTCCCTGTGTACCAGCAAACGGTTTTGAAGGATCCGGCTATCACCGTCACCGTTAAAGATACTTCCGACAATTAAAAACCGTATATACAGTTGCAAATATCAAAATTATATAAAAGTTAACTATTTAATAACCACATTTCATATCTTCGGCAAAGCCCTCATGTAGAAGGAAATGTCCTCTAAGTACGGCACCGTCAAACAAAAAAAAAGTTTTTTTTTTTTTTGGCGGGGGCCCCGGGGGAAAAAAAAAATCCTCTAAGTGCGGCATCATCGTTCAACCAATAATAAGTGTTTTATATCTTCGATGAAGCCCCATGTAGAAGAAAATATCCTCTAAGACCGGCGTCATCGTTTAAACAATATTACGTATCTTATAGCTTCGACAAAGCTCTCATCTAATAGAGAAGATCCACTAAGAACGACGTCACCCTTCAAACAATATTACGTGTTTTATTATTTTCGGTAAAACTACATGTAGACGGGAATATTCTCTAAGAACGGCGTCATCGTTCAACCTCATGTATGATAAATTTATCTTCTGAAACGAGACTGCTGAAACTGCTGCTGCCTTGTTCGTGTCACAAAGTTCAAAAACTGATTCCAGTATAAATTTTCGTTTTTGGCCTGGGGACTAGGCATCCCATCGTTCAAACACTGCTAAAATTTACTGTGCTTTTAGCGAAAAAGAAAAGGTTGGGGAAGATCAAGACAGACAAGATCAATATTTGTTTGAAGTCGCATACAATAAGAACATATACAAATAAAAACAGTACATACAACTTCAAACGATTGCAGAAAGGTCTATAGCTACGAGCCCATTACAAATTTTTCGTTTTGAAATTCTCACTTTAGCTGATTACGGAAGATAATCATATTTTATTACGAAAAGTGCGGATATGTTACGGAGCTTTCGGAAACGTACGGAATTCGATATAAGAGTTTGTAGTTTGTTTTCAAATTTCTGAAGTTATTTCATTGACAACTTTCTTAATTACGAACAAGCATATATATTTACCTAAAAATAAACTTTAAAAAGATACGAACGTACATCCCGTGAAGGAACTCACTTGTCAAAATCACCCGCCATTTTCGGACGTGCTTTAATATCCAGTGGTTTACGGATACAACTACAAGGTAACCAAGTCATTGCGTATACACATTGGACATATTGTATTTTAATTGAAGGATGCTTTGTCTATTTCTGTTTCAAGGTCTTGTCTTGGTATACAATGATCTCGATCCACATCATTAGAATCGCTTGAAGTTGAAAAAGCACAGAGACTTTGTCTGTCAAACAATGTTGACCATGTGGTTATTATTTTTCTTTCGTGCCTTTTTTTTTAAAAAAAAATTTCCCCCCACCCATATATTTGTGAATCTCCGTGTCATATACTAAAGTTCGCCCTAAAATTACCGCGTGAGGAAGGTTCACGTAAATCACGAAGGTCAAAAGTTGTTTTAGGGGAGTTAATCTATAGCCCCCAGGCCTTCAGCGCTCACAGCGCTTTGATTATGCTCTGTTGTTAAGTCAGTTATGTGGTATTGTGTTAGAACATAGGTGACATTGTCGTAATTCATTGACCTTACGCCTGTTAATGTAAGTCAATGGCATTAATTAGATTTTCGAACAAATAAATGTCTTGAACACTTCCTTGCAAGCTGTGTACAGTTATGGATTAGTCTCATAATGGTTTGCTAGAAACTTTACCTGGACATACTAGTTTATTGGCATTATCAGTTATGGTCAGTTACGTGTGCATTTTCAGTCAAATTTGTTTTTCTTTTTCAAAATTGTGTGTTAAAAACTAGATTTGAGCTCTTTGCCTTGCGACATTAACATCGATATGGGCTGCCATTGGAAGTGTCTTACAAAATTGAATTAGTATCAATACTTCCAAGCTGTTAAAGTAGATCATTCAAGAGCAGTAACTGAAAACTTTGTTTTTATATTATTATATACTTCATATTCAGTACTGGAAAAATCATGAGAATAAAAAGACAGTCCAACGAAATGTATTTATTCTTAAAATTTTAAAATTGACAATAATTAATTATAAGTATTTTATAAACAATTCAGGCGGTAAATGATGTCTTGATAACAAATGATATTGTTAATTTGTAATCATGGATGTTTCCCATACATAAAATATTTCGCTACAGCGGGAAATTGGTGCCATCCCAATGAATAATGTGGGTCTTGATGTGAGATTATTGTCTTTATGAATATTGTGTGTTTACTGTTATACAAATGTATTGCAGTTTACTGTCCAACAATAATGACTTTCCTAAACCGAAGCAGAAAAACTTTATTTTCTTGTACAATAATCGATAATAAATAATAAATGCAGTTTTTATTAAAATTAAACCTAAGTCAAATGTATAATATATTTATAATATTCTACACTTACATTCACATAATTTTGACTGTTTATTTGTAAAACAGGCATCTACTCACATCAGACGTAGTGCTGCAAGTCTGATTACTTCCCCTGCCAAAAAAAAAAGGTGTCACTAATGAGAAAAAATCAATCCTGGGACCAGCAAAATCATTTAGTTAGAATATGTTTGTACATACTGAACAATCATAGAAGAAGTAACTTTTTTAAACATTCTAATTCAAATATTAGATCTTTCCACAAAAAATCACTCTTTATACACTTTATAACTACTATATTTTAAAATAGTCAAATACAAAAAACTTGAACAGTTTTTCGCTATAGAACTTTTTCATAATAAGAAATATTCATTAGAGCTTAGAAATACGCATTTTAAGGACAATAGCGGCAACTATAAAAGCTTTTAAGAAATTGGATTTTCGCATCTTCAACTATCATTTAACTGATTCATATCCCAGAATTTCTCCTCTCTATATCTATTTTGGATCACTTTTCTGCCGTTCCGAAGCTTTGTGGTTAACCGACACCAAAGTTGTGTAAACAGGAGAAATAAAACAGGAATTTAAATCCTATTCTGAGAGACCTGAAAACAGACAAACTTCTTCAGCAAGGAAGCCATTAAAGTATTTATATATTGTTCATTTCTAGCTTCCAGTAGACTGTTATCCCACTGGAAAGACATAATTTGAGTGACAACAAATTTCATTTAAATGACCAATATATCCATCAGAGGTTATCCAGATTTTTCTTTTTGTTCTTTTAAAATATAATGTTCTGTACATACACACGATAATTAAAGTTTAAGTGACAACAAAATTCATTAAGAAGACCGATATCAAGTGATTTGTGGAGATCTGGACATTTCTTTAAGTTCTTTTAAAGGTTATTATACATACACATAACAGACGACCATTTTTATTCAAATGGCCGATATCATGTCAATCGTCGAAACTTAGACATTAATTTCTAATAAGTTCTTTAAGAGTTTCTATACTAACACATTATAAAAATTGCTCTATCCCCAGTTTAACATTTATGTTACGTTATTTCAAATTCTTGCAAAGCACATCCTTCGTTTTCTATGTCTCATGTTGCTCTGTTTGTAAGGGTGTGTGAATTACTGAATATCCATCTCATGTCAATGCTTCAGATGATTTATCATGTTAGTTTCACTGAAGAATGAATCAAGATCACCTTAGATATCTAATGCATTTATCATTGAAAACTAACATCAATTTCTTTTGCACAAGAAAACCCGCATCTCTTATATCTAAATCTCTGATATTATCTTATAGAGATACCTGAAGCTGTGCAAAACTCTTTAAGAGGAAGTTGCTCTCTATTCTATACTTTAAGATCAAAGAACATGAAAACATTTTTTTTTCTAAAATGGAAATTAAGGTTTTCAAAGTTCGTTAGTGTTTTATTATCTTATTGACTGAGATTTATAAAAATAATCACATTTAGATACTGTATAAGTACTATATAGGCGGTTTTTTTTATTTTGGCTACATGTATATTGATGGTCAGCATCGGTTGCGCCAAATCTAAGCACCGTCATTATAAAGCACCACAGTTATAAGCCATCACAAATAATGAAATAATGTTAAACTGTTAAACTCTGAAACAGCTTATTTCATCAGTCCTTAATGGTACACAAGTTGTTATAAATTTCGGTGTTTAACAATTTTATTGCAAACGTGCGAATAACATGTGCCTTGTAACTAAAACCATACACTGTTGTTTTACCTTTTGACTATTCTTTCTACATTTTTTCCGCATTGCTTTCACAAGTTAGACTAAGTTACTGGACATTTATACGATAAAAACCGTACTTTACAGTTGAAAGTTAGAGTTATGTTAGAGTAGCTTCACTTGATTAAGTGTTTTGAATTTTATGTCATGGTTTTATTTTCGGTGGTTGATGTACAAAAGCAGGCAAAATATTTTATCTGTATTTCTTGGTTTTACATATTTTGATAAAAGAAATGTCCAGTATTTACGTTTAATACAAATGTTGGTGCATAAGTATATGTATCTATAATGAATACTGTTCATTTTTATTTTCCTTTCATTTACTAATAAGCATGGTTTGCTGGAAACATTACCCGTGAGTGCGCGCGTTTGCTATATACATGAGCAATCCTTAAACTTTTGTTCCGTCGTATAATTTCAAGTGATAAGGCTGACGTTATGTGTGACAGGACGTTTATGTCCATGTAAAGGTTATGGTATAATGTGTGTTGTGATTTGTTACTTCTCATATTCTGTAACATAAATCTTTATAGATTGCGTACATCGTATATTCTGTTTCATGTTTTTTTGCATAGCTCAGCAATTTTACCAAGATGTGAGAAGTATTTCGTTCTGAAGCAACCATTTTTCTTGATAACGGACCTTTTTTGTCATAAGGTGATCCTTGTGTATCTGTTTCACATGGTTATTCAATTTCGCTTACATTGTTTAAGTAATCGATATACATGTTATTTTAGGATGCTTTTATTTGCACTACTCAAGCAAAGATGTTACTTCAAACACCGTTTGCAATTATGTCCGACATTGTTGCAATACGAGAATTCATTTCGTTTCCTGTCTGCATTATTGAGTCAACTTTATAAATGGGTTTGTATTGTTTTCCCTTTTATCTGAAGCACAGCATCGATGCTGAAGTAGATATTAGTAATAATCATTTATTATCGTCAAGTAGTTTCTTCTGAAAGCGCTTGTTACGATTCAAACTATATACATCTGTTAAGATAACTTGATAGATATTTAAAATAAAAATGTGTTATGTTAAACAAAGGTAAAAAAATATTAGTTTAAAATTCACTTATGATTACTGTTTCATTTCCGTTTGGTATATAGTGCACCCATTAATTCGGGCTTACTTAGTACATGTTACCTCATGATGACCATAAACAGAACTCAAAACTTCAATAGATCTAGTTTAAGGTATGGGAATGATTTTTTATAAAAGAACTTGTACGAAATTTCATGCAAACAGGTAGAATAAGTCACATACGCAGTAGGTTTTTCATATACTTACTACTAGTATATTCTGCGGTACTTTTAAAATAAATTTATCAGAGTATTTTGAAGGAATTAAGGAATTCAACACAAATATTGATAAATCTTTGAGTAATAAGTATTGCAAACTTGTTTAAGGCATAATTTTATTTCTTAAAATTGGAAAGATTTATTTTTACTTGATTAACCAACAACCATGATACACCAAATAAAATAGTGTAAGGATTATTTAGATAAAGTTTATAAGAGCGTTTAAGTATATCTAACGCGCTTATTTCTTGTGTGATACGTTTTAATTGATTTGTGTATATTTTCTGTTCCTTTCAATACATATTTTACAGGTTTTTTTTCCTAATTGATCATGGTCTTATATTTCCATACATTTTCCCAGTTTTCCTCGGTTTTGTCTTTTTTCTTTACATATTTCCTCGACTCAATGTTCTTAATTTTTATATTGCCAAGTCTCGAAATTTACATTTTTATATTTTACAAGGTTGTTCCATTATCGCAGTATTCAAATGTTTGAAACTGAAATTTATCATTCGTACATATAGAACAGACAGTGTTCTGTTTATGAGCAAACGTCTTTTTATTCGTTCTCTGAATATTTACAGCACACAAATAGGTTTTTTTAAACTGTCATACGTGTAACCCTTCATTCTCAGGAATATTGAAATATATAAAATGTTTGTGCATTAAATTTATCAATACCATGAAATAGTTTTCTCTTCTTGTCTTTAAATTAATTGAAGTGATACCATGATGTTCACTGTCACTTAAGCAGTCGTATTGAATTTTACAAATGAGCTCTGTTAATATCATGTTTGATGATAAGCCTACTTTTCCGATATTCACTTCTTATGGTAACAAAATCATGATTTGTGTGAAAAGAGTAGTTATGTCCACAATACCTATCATAATGACTGGTCCACACCCACACACAAAACTGGATCCAAAGTCGTTTAATGGTGAAAACTGCAAACATCTGTGCAGTAAACTATCACAATGCACCAGCATTTTTTTTAATCTGTTAACATACATTGTATTTCTAAGCATGATGTCAGGAAATTTTTTTTTTTTTGTTCAAAGTGCTATATTTTCACTTCCTTGTCTTTTACCCTTTAGTGAAAGAATTTCATGACGTTTGCGATTCGGCTCTCTGGCTTAGATAATCTGATTGATCCTCTCTACTGGTAACAATTGTTTGTTGCCACAATGTGAATGTCAATTTCTATAGACAGTCCAATCATCCTTCTACCACTTGATTTATGGTTCTTTGATGTGTTGAAATATAAAGAACAGAATTTGATTAATTCTTGTATCTCTTTTTTGTTTTGTTTTCCCCTGAAATTCTATTACTGCTCGTGGACTATGTCGTGGTGGTTCAGTTTATATATGCTTTTTGAATGGTTTTTGGTTGAATACAGAGACATTTGCTTACAATAAACGCTATCTGCGGATTAAAACGTCTCCCGGTTCAGCTGGTTCTAGCATTTTCTCTATGTAGTAGAGACATTTTTTCTCATTTTAGCTCAACTGGACATAGTTGTCCGTCGTCCGTCTGTCCGTAAATATTTCCTTGATAACGTTCTACAAGTCGCAATTTTCATTTGACTTTGATGAAACTTGCTGATAAAGATTTTTGTTACGTGTAGATGTTCCCAATTGCTTTGTCAGTAGGTCAAGGTCACAGTAAAATCTGCTAGCTTTTCCTTGATAACATTCTATAAAATCTTTACAAAACTTACTCAGAACATTCCAGTCAGACCAGTAGAGCGATAATGGCACTTCTGGGTCTATTTATATCTTAGGGGGATGGAGGACTTAAGGTTTGGATAATGTAGGAAAAACTTTTGTTTACTTTCCTTTACTGCGTAAAAGCAAATATACGTATCAATAACGAACAAGTCAAAATATTGTATCTTTAGCTGTTGGTCTGTTTGTATATTTATGTGTTTTGAACCTTGGTTGTTAAGCTATCCCATATTGTATTGAACGTGTAAATGTTTATTTGTTATATATTTGAGAATTCCTTTTCTGTTTGTTCTAGCGTATAGTTCAAGGCTTGAGTTGCAGTTAAGAATTTTTCAACACTCAACATTCTTTATACAGTTATATTCGGAGTGCTGGCATATTTTGATACACACCGAGCAGACACACTTGTGTCTTTGTTAACACTCTACCTGACGTCATGCTACTTCCAGTTTCCCCGGATGTGTTGAAAACGTCAGCCTACATGTGTTCCGTGTATAGGGCAATGGTCATCCTGTCTGAAAACGTGTGCACATATTTCTTTTATTTTTTGCTTACGAGAGTTTGATTTTAAGCCTTCTATTAAGATTTCAATATTTCTGGCTTTGCACAAATGTCTGCTTTTTGTCCTTGAATATATATTTCCACGCGGTCAGACTAGCAACAGCTACATTCATGTGTTAATGTTAAATGTGTGGTACAATGTTTGTTAGTATTCGCTGTAACATAAATTGTTTACTATGGAATACATCGAATAATCTGTTTCGTCCATTTCCAATAGCTAAGATTCTGTAACCAAGTGTGTAGTTTTTCGTTCCGCTCCATTGTATGCATCCATTTGTCGTGCTCGGGAAGGATTGAAACCAACATTTTCCTTTGTTATAATGTTATCTTTGGAAATCTGTTACACATGGTTGATTCAATTTCGCTTTTATTGTTATTTAATCACTAAACATGTTATTTTAGGATGCCTGTATTTGCACTTCTGAAGCAATGATCTTATATCAAACACTGTTTGAAATTATATCCGATATTGTTACCATATCCTATACATTAAACAATAGTTCTTTTTGTTTCCTGTCTGCATTATTGAATAAACTTAATAAATGGGTTTGCATTGCTTTCTCCTTTATCTGATGCACGCACAGCAACGATGCGGAAGACAGTTATAGCAATAATCATTTATTTCCATCAAGTATTTCTTTTGTGACGGTTCAAGCTTTTTAATATGCAGCTTTAAAGAATTTATAACAAAATTGAAATAAAACATCTTTATGTCAAATGAAGGCATGAACAAGTTTCAACCAAAGTCGACCCTAACTTCCACTGTTAAAAATTATATAACTAGCGATGGAATAAGTCACTCAAGTAAAAGGTTTTGCATACCTTACGCAAGTTGCCTAGGCAGCTCGCTGTTCTTATTTTGAGGAAATAAAAAAATGTACTAACTAACGGTGGCTTTAATTAAGAGGTAGTCAACTAAATAGTAACGTTTCAAAGATTAATAATAAAAAGAATTTGCTATAATACATCATGTATAACTAGGCAAGGAAAAAAGCATAGTTACGCTGATATATTGTACGCACCAATTTAAACTCTGCGCGTGTCGAAGCTTTGATATGTTCTTATTTTGAGGCTTTTATTGCTACGTGTGTTGTATTTTTGACCTATTTCCTTACAAGCAAATTTCAGGCTTTTGTGTTCTAATTGACTATGCTCTAATTTTTATTTTTCAAACACATTTTTCTGCAACAATGTCCTATTTCTTTATACGTTTTATGCAGACCGGCTTGTCCATTTTTTACATATACAATGCCCGAAATCTGTTGTCAAACTTTTACATGAAAAAAGGTTGCTTCCATATTGTAGCAGTGTTAGCTTTCAAAGGTTTGAAACTGAAATATGTCATTTGTTCTTAAAGAAATGAAAGTGTGTTGTGTATTAGCAAACCTGCTTTCTTAGTTCTTTAAATATTTACAGAAATCTAGCACAGGGTAAGTTTTCAAGGTTATCATACAAAACAGCTAACCCGCTTAATTTCATTTAATTGCAGTAAGGCATATTGTCAGTTTTACTTGAAATATACGAGCTGATATGAAGAAAATGAATATACTAAATATTGTTTTTCTTATGGTTTGTTTTCAAATTCTTGAATGGTTAACATAATATTCACTTGAATATTAAGTGTTTTATTAACCCAGTCTACATCAAGTGTATTGACCAGTCTACTTTCAGATCTATCGTTCTGAATATATGAGATATTGCCGTTTGATGGTTACAAAATTTTGTTTTTGGTGCAAAGAGCATTGTTTCATATCTTTTCTTTGTCACAATATTTGGTTTGACTACTAGTTCAATCACACAAGCGCAAAACTTAATCCAAGGTATTCTGATGCTGAACAATTCAAACATCTGTGGCGGAAGAAATCACCATTCACAAGAGGTAGTTTCAATTTGTCAACATATTTGTATGCATGATGTGAGAAAAATATGTACTTTTGTTTAATTTCCCTTGTTATACAAAGCTGTATGTTTTGGCATTTGATAAAAAAAATCATGATTTTCTGCTATTCCCCTTTCTAGATTCAATATTCTGATTGATCTTATCCACCGGTAACAATTGTTTGTTGCCACAATGTGGATGTCAATTTCTAAAGACAGCCAACTCGTCATTGTTCCACTTGATTTATTGTTCTTTGATTTGTTGAAATATCAAAAACAGGACTTGAAGAATTCTTGTATCTCTTTTTTGTTTTGATTTCCCCTGAAATTCTTTTACTGCCCTTGGACTATGTCGTTGTGGTTCATTTCTTAAGGCTCTTTGTGCAGTTACGGTTAGTTTATTCTAATTTATTTTTGCTCGGTTGAGAAAAAAACTTGAAGTTTATCGAGTCACTCCCGAATCTGCTTCCTAGAAACACAAGTACTTGTGTCATATGATGAGAAATGGCCGTGATCCCGGTGGGGCTCGTACATTGGGGCTACGCTTTAATGTAGCGGAAACATTTTGTCTTAATTTTTAAAAAAATATTTTGTAAGATTGGAGGACTGGTTTGGATGATGTAGGACACGTTTTTGTTTTGCTTTACTACCTAAAGCTTGTTTTACCCTATCACAATTTCATCTTAAATCTTCCGCTACTGTTTTTTGTCAACTCTAAAACAATTGGACAAGCATTTGTACAACCTAAGTGCTTTATTACATGTATGGTCATACCTTTAGCTGCTTTATGAAGAACACTTCATGCTTAATTCTTATAACTTGTCCGCCTTTTTTCTACTCTTACTCTTTTAGCATTTGAATTATTTGCCTCACAGCAACCTGAAATATCACAAACCATACTTTAATGAACTACTTCACAATAAATGTATTTGGCTTTGTTTTATTAGATATTTATTCAAGAGATGCAAAGACTACAGTCTAACTTTCCAATAAAACAATAAATACATTTGTAAGCCCTTCAAATCTATTCAAATGCAAAAATCGGAAATAGTTATGCGTCTTTTTAAGATCAATACACAAGTGAACCGCAGTAGTTGTAAGGGAGAATCTATAAATAGTTGTATTACTTAAAGTGGAATTATGCTCATTTTTTTCAAGTAAAAATCAAGCTGAAATAGGTGTGTGTAAGGGTAGAGGAAATAATAGCTTTCAACCCAATATACCAAACTCTTCCTACTATCAGTACGAAATAATAACTTTCCAAATATTACTTGTCCTATTTCTACTTGGGCAGTCTTTTTTAAAACAAAAACAACTGCATGCAGGAGTTACTTCCCTTCCACTGCCGAAATCTCTACCAACAACAACAACAACAACACAAGGGAGATCACTGTGACGAAATGAACCATTATTTTATTAGTCCGATTTTTTTATTTCTACAGCATCAACTTCAAATACTAATGCGGCATTATCATTAATTTAACACATTTAAATGCACAGCAACCGAAAATTGCTTTTATAAAACTCTCACCAAAAATACATTATGCGCAGTTATGCGTCACTTTAAACGCTTTGACCACTGTCTTCTTTGCATGTACAATTTTGTTTTGAAACGTAAACAATTAGTTATAAGTACAGGTATAGTTGTCAAGCTTCGAATATTATAAATGATCTATCATACAAAATATATAATAAGTAGCTTTTTATCAGTAAGGGATCGAGTACCGCTTACGATATATAGAACGTTTTCCGTATTATACTAACAGGTGATATCTTTTTGAAATGACGTCCGCATCTTAGACGCTCAATCAGTAGAGTAGCTGAAAAACAGCACAAATGTAACTCTTAATTCTCAAACATTGAACAGCAGCCAAATTAAGTAATTTTCCCTACAAATGACATATGTAACATGTGACAAATATGCATCTGAAATAGATTGAATTTCTGCAATTCTGACTTTAATGAAGTTGCTACAATTTGCCCTTCACAAAATGGAACATACAATGATGCATATGTACTTAAAGATGAGTTGTGCATTATTTCGGTAAATTAGGATTTTAATAAAGCAATAATTACTTATCTACATGCATCAGAAAACTTACAAAATAACCTTATCATTATATGTACAAATATATGCTGTAAAGTCTGAATATGCATAACATAAATTTTTCGTAATTGATAAATATGCACATTCAGCCATAACGCGCAAGTGTCATCAAGTGCAGACGCTTAAGTAATCGAATAAATACAACGGCACTGTCAGTACCAGGGAGTCATATCATGAAAGTTATTACATCTCCCATCACCAGTTGACGTGTAATTCACATCAAAAACATCTGTGACATCATATTAGCTTTTCACATTTTCTATATCATTTATTCATATTGTGAGTAAAACTGCGAAGTTTCTCTGATACGCCTTTCTGAAGTAGTAACCTAATCTAATCAAATTTTAATACAGTTAACACTTTTATATTATACCCCATATTGGTGTGCTTCTTTTCCTCGGCATTTTCAACAAACATTTCTTATAAAAAAACTTTCTTTTTTTCTGACATTTGGCTTTTATTATAATTTCTTAGAATTTATAACCACACTACTTGCAATGTCTGCCGCAACAAGTTTTATGAGCTGTATATTGACAAATAACCTTTTAATAAGCGTTACAGTTATTTGTTTGACTCTTACTAATTTGGTTCTCGAACAAATGTATCAACTCGAACACAACCAGATGTACTCAAAAAACGATAACGTTTGAGCTCGAGCAATCGATCATGTATTGTCTTTCATATGCACGTAACAACCATGCACTTTATAACCACAAAAAAGCGAAGTGATTTTCCAAACATTATGTTAGCTTATTATGTTATTGTTTAGAAAGCTTTAGAAGATAGCATTCTCAATCTGTCTATTATCAAGTTACAGATATTTAAGTGACAACGCTGATGACATTGTATAATACTTGCTGTAATGACAATCTCTGAGCATTTAAGAGTCTGGTAACATATATGCAGATTAGTAGTACAATTTATTGTGTAATTAATCAAGAAAAAACTGTTCTTGCATACCGGATCGGGGTATCCGCAGTTTTCACCAGTGCTGGAAAATCTTATATTACATACCCCCATGTAATATGACTCGCGTGAGTTACTTGTGACGTAACTTTATAAACATTATGCCGTCACTTCCCCCAAAAAAGCATCTGAATATCGCTTGTTCTTATACAATAATATATTATTTCGATAAGTTTGCATTTAGAAATATGTTTAAAGTGCAAGACAATATGCAAGAAAAAAATTCTATCATGAGACATTTGGTTTAGATGGAAATATCCGTCACATCGGGTAACTGTTTCGCGGGAACTCGGCAGTGCCTCGTTCCCGCAAAAACAGTTACCTTCGGTGGCGGATATTTCGATCTAAACCGCGTGCTCATGGCGGAAACTATTAATCTGTAACAAAGTTTTAGAAACCAAACCATTGACCTATATTTAGTGGCAATGACGCAATCATGATTAAAATAATGGTATCAATAAACTAGTTAAATGTAAATTCGTACGCTATCGCGTAATCTTCCTGTAAATACAAAGAAAATCATTACAAATTGTGCCTAGAAAAAGAGAAACGCATACAAAGTAGAATTCTCTAAAGACATTTGAATTTCAAGAATGCGCTGAGAGAGAAAAAATCTATTTGTTTAGTGTGCGAGGATGTATGCAAGTGTTTTCTTTATACGTGAATGTTCCTTATACACTGTATAACACATCTTACATGGAATATTTTGCTTAATGTCTTGCGATTGAATTTCTTTAATTTAGTATCTTATTTAACACTTCTGTACGAACGTTTTTATGTTTAAACGTTTGATACAATTTCAAAAGGGACTGGTGACGTTTAACAAATCATTGGCAAATATAACAGCTACTATTTTAAAACTCAAAACTCTGCACCAAAATAATGATACCCTATGCTTTGAAAATTTCACACAAAAATCGTAGACAGAAATGTCCATTAGAGATCATATCTACAAAATATCAATCCCAAACATCACATAGAACCAATTGCAGTCTGTCTTCTCATCAAATGTTGTTTTCTTTTCCGATGACACAAGCAGCCAAAAGTTGTTCGGTCAATAGCATCTATTCGTGATGAAAACATTACAGAATCCCCGAAAGTTCCATTCCAATGCATTTCATCATTCTCTGTGAATAAATAACAGGGTTGAGATATGAAATCTTTCAAAATTATTCATAAGCTAGATTGACGACTTTTGAATAGAAACACTGAACCAGTAGGAAGATAGATAGAAATTTGGAGTATCATCTTCTCGCTTAATAAAAACTGACGAGAAAATTGCAGTCTTTTGTAAATTAGTTTGTCTTGCAATCAGTGAAATGTTCCACTTTGCTGGCGACTGTTTTAATTAACTTGGAAATTGTAACTTTCATCTAAGTTTCGGCTTTCAGTTAATGGCCCGTTGTTAAAAAGTAAAAAGCGTTTTCTTTTGTTCTAAAGAAGCGCAATTTCTACGTTTCAATTCTGGAAAGGAAAAACAAACTTTTTTAAGTTTTACACTGCATGTAGACACACTTTTAAAAGTAAAACTAGGAATTAAAGAGTAATAAAAATAAAAAAGAGGTGTAAAGCTCAAAGCAAGACAAGGACTTGCTCCCTCCAAGGAAACAGTGCTTTAAGAACTGATAAAGACTTCAAATGTTTTATGTAATCTAATACTCTAATTGTTATGGCAACTTTTAGAGAAAAAGTACAATTTATCTTGTGTGAACGAAATACTATGTTTTGCTGATCTTGGGTAGTAAGTTTAAGTCATCGTGACGTGTGTCGAAAACAGATACTTTACGACAAGGTAACCTGAACCTGTTGTATTCTGCTGTAATGGTTTTCATGGTCAACATGGTTAACATCTTCAAAATAAAAATGGTACATACAATTGTTTTACAATTTCGCCGAATAATTCGAGATAGCTTCGCCTTACGACATTGTATCCTTACAGATATGCCATGGACAATAGATGACCAACATTGATTCAGGGTCTTTGATAAAGATACTTGTCACATTAACCATTACTACAAAAATCTTTTAGCCATTTTTTCCATCTTTAGTTTTGTGATCTATAAATGTGGTCTATCTGATGTCTGATAAACTTTTTCACTGGTTCGTGGACACGTGCTTGCTTGTTTTTCAGGTTGGTTGGCGTACGTCTGCTTGTGTCCATTATACGAAAGTGACAGCGGAAGTTAATTCGGTTTGCGACATTCTCACCAAGTTTAAAGAAGAGATGTAACATTTGGCTGCTGAATAAAGATCGATCAGCCAAGTGTGAAATCGACAATTCTATAAAAGAATACTTATAGATATGTAAGCCTTGGAGGGCCACTTTTGAGTTTCGACTTACGGGTGTTTTTGACTTTTAAGTTATGACTTTCAACTTTTGACTTTTGACTTATGACTGCTACTTTCAGACACTTTACGAGGAATGGTACTGCATAAAAAGCATAATGATCTGCTGTGACAATATAAACTGGGATTCGAACCTGTATTAAGGTTTTAAAATGATGTTTGTGCGTAGCACTGTAAACTTGTTTGCTGTAAATAAATGAACTAAGTTACTTTTGTCTTTGTCATTTATTTTAGTTTCAATGAGCCGTGACGGCGCGTCAGGAGGCGACCTTGGGAGCCTCCGCAGTGAGCGGCGACGCAACTCTCGGCTCGGGAGGCCTTGTGGGTGTCCTCTTTCTTTAATAATAATAATAATAATAATCTCTTTATTTAAAGAAGCTAGCTCATTAAGCATAATGTACATAAAGCAACATATTTCTTATCTACCATGAGACCTTCTTTTAACAATGATAATATACAATTGAGAATTTTTCTTTAAGCGGGGGTTGGGGACTTGCCCCCCAGGCGTCAAGCCAACTATGAAGGAACTGTAAAAAAAATTGATTTTTTTTGTTGCTATGGTAACATTTTTAAAAAAATTACTTTTTATGTTTTTATGTATCTATATGTTAATATCACAAGGTATACCGAAGGAAATTAAAGTGCTGTAATATGTATAAGTATATTGTTATATTGTTGGGTCCTCAGTAGCAGGTTCCTAGTATTACCTGAACCTGCCGCTGGAGGTCCTCAGTGAGGACCGTGTATAGGGTTAGGGTTAGGATTAGGGTTTCTTTTTTCATAAGTGATAAGTAATAAGTCAAAAGTCAAAAGTCAAAAGTGATAAGTCAAAAGTCAAAAGTGATAAGTAATAAGTCAAAAGTCAACAGTCAAAAGTAATAAGTCATAAGTCAAAAGTCAAAAGTCAAAACAAAAAGCGTGTTAAAACACGTTTTATTTTGTTACTATTGACACAAATGATGTAACTTATATATATATATAATTGATTTTATTAAAATCTTTTAAATAGAAATTGTATTTATTGAGTGTTGACGTGTTTATATTGTTTTAATAAAAACGCCAAAGAGGCAATACAGTAGTTCTAGTCATAAGTCAAAAGTACGGCGTACAAAAGTCATAAGTCAAAAGTAAAAAAACACCCGCAAGTCGAAACTCAAAAGTGGCCCTCCAAGGCTTCCATATATAGATGATAAAAGTAGTTACTTGTAAATAAACAGTAATGCGTGTTTGTATTTATTATACCTGTGGATAAGTTATCACTGGGGAACAAAACACATTTAGGCAAATAATTTTTGTCTTTGAAATTTTGATTTAAATCAAGAACCTATTTGATAACGCCTACAAATTCACTAGTGTTTGAAAAAATAAATGTTATTCACTAATAACTAAATACTTTTGTCATACATATTAGGTACTGTTAATTCAGAAATATTCATCCCCAATAACTTATATTCTCCATTTAAACAATTCTGCTACAACTAATTTCAGGACAAACCAATGGTAAAAGTCGTGATCCCATGTTTCATAGACGCAGTAAATATTGAAGTTGATATCATATATCCAAATAAAACAAATATGGATTGACTCCGAAGGTCTGTTTCGTGTCTTAAACGTGTTTCAAACCAACTAAGAAGACCTTGATCGTGAAAAGGCTTTTAGAAAACCTGTTACATGGGAGAATTATTGCTAACTTATTCAACATTTGAATTATTGATCATCCTTATTGCAAAGAGTCTGTTACCGCAAGAAAAAATGACAAGCCCATTGGAAGCTTCTAAAAAATTCATATATTTTCCCTGAAACAGCGCACTTACAGAAGCACCTAATTCTTTAATGGCGACTTGCAAGTGTTCTGCGTATTTTGTGTATTGATTTTTGTCAAAATAAGACAAGTATCGCACATAAAGTGTAGTAAATTATTGACATATACGTGTAAAATTGAATATTAAGGTATTCTTGTGTTAATATCGCAGCTTTAGAGACTTTCCCTACTTGGCAAATGCTCTTTCTCGGCTGGCCTACGGATTATTAATTTCCACGTGCCATTTACCACCAGTTTTCGAAATTCTCATCATTGCTGTGAGTAAAATAGAAGCAGTTGTGCTAGATGCAGATATAGTAGCAACAACAATGACAACAAAAGTATACTTTAATTTGAGATGAAATATTAGCATAGAAACAACGGTTTGCAATTTTTGTTTGGTGCAGGATTTCCTTTTAAGTAAATGAAGACATCATTTCTCAGTCTAATAACATAAAAGTATCAAATGGCGTCACGTACATTTCGTAACAAGTATTTGTGTCTTCAATTTATATATAGAAGTTAGAGGAGATTTAGTAATCTGCAGAGTGTATCATCATGCAATCAAATAAACCTTAAAGGTACATTTTGACGCGGTGTCACAGAATTTTTAAACATTGCTAAAGAGTTATATAAAAACCTTTTAAGGTACGTGAAAGTCATGAACAAATATGAACACTTTCCTATAACCTTAAACCCGAAAGTTTACAATGATACATGAGCCTTTGAATATACGTATACAAAGTAAGATAGAACTTCAGAGGTTGTTATCAATTTAAAAAATCCAAAATCGTTTTAGATAATTAAGCTGACACAGCGGGCTGCACGTTCCATCAGTTGTCTTATGTGCGACACATAAACTTTAGTTTTATTCGAGTTTATTTAAAATGCCATACTATGTGTATCATTCAAATATCTTAGTAACTTCTTTTAAAACGGACTGGCTTATGCTTGTCGTTGTATTCGATCCTGTAATGATTTATATAGGTATATTCCTTTGTGAGCACTGTCAATTGTTTGGATCTTTGCATTATCTCTACAATCTTTACTTTATGCTTATTTCTGGCAAATTCAAATTGCTAATTGCACTTAAATATTTCATTTATTTTATTTTTATTTTTTTAAGTTACTTACAATTTTCAATCGGAATACTTCATGTTATTTGAATGTTTTGTATTTGTGACGAGACCCATGTTAGCTTTATATAGTCAAACGTGCTTAAAACCTTTATTTTTTGTTAAAGCAACCTGAAGTAGTAATATGCTGATCTAAAACATGTTTAAAATGTCCCGATCTATAGCAGAAAAAAAAACAGACTCTGCGAATTACTCGACTGTATTGTTACTCGAGAAATACTAGACATCAAGAAATTGCAATCGAGATATTCGATAGAAAACATGAGATTTGAAATTTCTTCTGTCTATTCCAATAAAAACTCAAATATGACTTGATTTCCTCTTTCATGCAAATTTGTCAGACATATTGTGAGTATTTTGCCAATCTATAAACGGCAGAACAATTTGGAATGAACTACTGGTACCCTGTTTTAATGTTTTAAATCAGTCGGGAAGTTCAACTAAGGATTGCTTCAGCTAAAATAAAACATATTAAAATGGTGTTTGTCTGTCTATTTAAACTGAAATGATGTGTAATTTATTGAATTTTTCAGATGATCATCTGCAACTTTTCCGAAAGAGGTTCACCTTGGTGTTTCACTACTCGGATGTTTTTATGGTTATCTACATGTTTACTTTTCAGTGTCTTCTTTAAATTAAAAATATGGCATTTATCTATCACGACTTCATTTCCTTTTTTATCTATTATCAGCTGGTTTGGTACCAACATAGTATCTACAACGCGCTTCAATTTTTTTTTGAAGCTTTGCTTTGGAATACAGTACGTCTGAATACATATGTCAAACTTGAAACTTTAAGATAAAGATAACTGGTATCTTAACTTTTTTTATATGAAAGCAACGCAAGAATTGGTAACTTAGACTATTGGTAATCTATTATGCACTACACGAGCAACACACATTTAATTATTTTAAAGTCAAACTGTTACAATCTTTAAGTAAATAACGACTTTTCAATTGAACATGTGGCATGATTCAGAAAGCCTTCTAAAGTGCTATGGAGATACTCTCGCAGGAAACTTTAATGGAATGTAATACAGCTTATAATAGTGATCTAGGAATGTCTTCCATTAAGAATACACTTCCGATAACAGACTGATTAATATGTTATTGTAATGTGACATTACCCTTTGCAGCTTTTTCGCAAACTATATACATTCAGAAATGCTTTATTCTTTCTGTCATCCTTGGAAAGAAAACCAAACCTATAATTACGCCTGTTTACCTGTCTGTCTGTATGTCTGTCTGTTCAGCATATGTCATTTCCGCTTTTTGTTTTTTGAACTGTTTGAAGGATGTTTAAATAACATTGCACAAATAGTCATCACATCAATAACCATGTGCGGAAGGATTTTAATTGATATGGGCTCAACGTCAATACCACTTCTCTGGAAGGGTAGTCACCGAGTCAGAAAAACGTATAGAACCGTGATTTTCCCCAGAAAAAGTACCGTCAAATTATCATAGTGCTTAATTGTTGCTGTAGAAAAAAATATTGCGAATCACTCTGCTTTTTTATATTGTTTCGCTTTTTCTTTCATCAGATTTGTTGTTTTAATGTTATGTTTCTTGTTGTCTTGGGTGTAAAGACTAGCTAACATATGCGTGTACGCTACGCGCCTTCATTGTCTATTAGATAACCAATCATGAGCATGTCATGAAAGTAATGGTTCAGTCTGTGCTCTAATTTTGATTGTGTCTATTATCACGAGAGACTATTGTAAGAAGATGAATGTCCGGAGCCATCTGTTGATAAATTGCATGGTTATGTTAGGAAATACAAAATGGTCTCACTGCAAAATCATCTGTATTTTGTCAGACACAAGACTTTGATTCTACTGAGGTGAAAAATTGTTCAGTGGCATTTGATTTGCAGGATTTATTTTGCAATATTGCACGAATTAAGAGAACAAGAGATGCTTTTTCAGAGGAACCGATATGTACGAACCATGTAACTAATACTGTGTATCATTCTCTAAATATTTATTTATAAAAATGTAAATGTCCAATTTTGTCATTTCAACTGACAGAGATATATTTAGTATCATATACATGTAAACGTATTCCTTGACATCTTCTATCACAAGAGCAACGTCTATAGATAATCGGAAATCATTCAAATGGTTTGTCTTTGGAACAGATTAAGTTAACACTACTCCTATTGAATCCTGTTAAATGGCAAATAAGAGTGATATGTAGATCGATTATTTACGTTTACGTTTCACTGTTTTATTTGCTAAATTCAGCCATAGATCGTGCTCGCTTATTTTTTCAATAGCGTAAAAAAGTCAAAATATGCGCTCTTTTCTGTAATTGATGAGACCACCAATATCTACGTTTTCCATGTCAGCAGGCTAAAGAGATGTCTCAATCACGTTTGAAAAAAAAACGATTGAAACCCATTGGTGTTTTTTTTAAGTTAACCCGATGTCAAAAGCATAGCCAGAAATAAATTACAGAGAATTGATTTCGTTAGATTTTTTTCTAAATAACAGAGTGTGTGTTTTTAAGCAATTGCGATCTTGTTCATTTCTTTCGAAAATCCACATAATTAAAGCGTCTCAGAAGAAAATTTATACCAGTATAAAAGTCAATGTTCTTGGATTCTTACATCATTAATTTGCTCCTTAAGTTAATCGTTTCATATTGCTGCAGTAATAAATAACAATAATAATAACAATAACAATTAATAAGTAAAATTGAAGAAATGCCATGAATGCCAAAATCACTGCATATCAAACTATCTCAAGGACAGTAAATACAAAACGAAAAAATAAGATCTAATTTTCTTTCATTGTTTCGTGCGTCATGTGTTTTGTAATCATATCAAAACACATGATAACGAAAGAAATTGATAAAGAAAACTCAAACGTGTATAATGACAATGCAAAAATTATTATGTGACTGATAACAAATATACTAAACAAATCGTTACTGAATTTGGTAAAGACTTGAAAATGGGTTCAAAACTAAAAAAATGGACATAGCTACTTCCATAAAATTTTAATCACTCAAGGGCGATTACTCCAAATGTCGAAATACTACAGCGAGCGGAAAACTTGCTAAGTTTCAATAGTGCCCAGGAAGTTTGGCTTATCGACTTGAACAAGAGAGCAAAAGTATTAGTATGAATCTAGGTTAAGAAAAGATAAAAGAAAATTTCCTGTTTGCTATTTTAATTGGTATCCATAAAGCTTTATAATGAAAGTTGTATTATTGTCAAAAGAGCTAACATAGAACATCCGAAATATGCTCGATACGTCGACCACATATGTAACTGATATTTGCATGCGGTTTGAATGAACAACCTATAAATTAGGCTTTGACAAAATAGAAATGAGATGTAACGCGTGATTAAATATTCAGAACCATTTGTTCTTATGACAAATACATAAATAATGGAGGCCGCTATTTACGCGTTTGTTTAGATTGGTGTCTGCGAATTGTGAAGTATCGTCTGTCAATGTGTATGAATACCAAAAGCTTTCTATGATTTATTTACATTTTTCTGGAACCGATTCAAAGAACAATTTTTCTAGCAGTTTGGAACTTTTTATATGCATTTTCATTTCAGTTCGTCTAAAAAATGTATTTCAGCTTCTGCGTATAAATAGCTATACATGCCATTTCAGCTCCTGTAATATAATATAGGAGTTTCAATGGATGCTACGAGGCCAACAATGTAAGCGCTGTTCCCATATAAATAGATGCATATGTGTGTGTGAAAGCTTTGACGTTATTTGCGATGTGTCTGAGAAAATGTCCAGACAATTCCTTTAATAGATTACACTAATTTCAGCAATTTACCGTCTATAACTGAAGAAGCTGTATTGATCAGGTAAAGAGGTCAACGTTTGTAATTGTAATGAATGCCTATCCTATGATGTGACCAGTAGGTGATTGGTATCAGTGTTCTCTTAGAATGAAGTTATACCATTCTTGCTAAATGATAGTAAATGCTAATGTAAAACTTATTCAAATACTTAAGTTCTTTCACCTGGTCTGAAATAAAGCACACGTCCGCTACTCTAGTTCTAAATATGAACACTTAGAACACACGTTATTAGTTGGCTTGACATTCTTATAGGGATTTTTAATCAGTAAGGTGAATTAATGCTTTGCGACATAATTATGATTCTCTGCCTCACTAACGTTTAGAAGTGTAGGTAAGTGTAAATGAAGAAAAAACTAATGACAGAAAATTCTTCCAGTATCTGCATACATTCTTCAATTTCACCTTAAAAATATGATATATTCCGCTTCATTTAGAATCGATTTTATACCTTATCCAGTTTTAAACGTTTAATGAAGCTTTACGCAATTATGTCTGACAACAGTATGAAGAAAACATTAATAGAAGCACTGAACAAATTAAAAGCAATCATTTACTCATGAACAAAAAACTCCCATACACAACGGAGAATTTATGCATACAAGCGCAATGTTCATGCATGTTTCATATTGATATTGATAACCTTATCGTGCAATGATTATAGCTAATTAATTTACGACTGAGGTTTAAAGACACACACTTTCAAATATTTACCTTAAAGATTGTTGTTCGAAGTGTAAAATTGTTTTTATCATTTATTTAATTTAGGCTCCTGCTGGGTAATCTTGTTCTGAGATAAACAATTACAGTAGACACAAACATTATTCATCACCCAATCTCTCTCAAAAAGTGTTCGTAAGTTATTGAAAAGTCATTTATATAACATAACACAGTTTTAATTTTTCCAGGAGAAATCATTAAATCGTAACTGTCTTTCTGTTGTCTTAGCAAGGCTTCGTTTCATCGCATTAGTTCCTGTAAATATTTAATCACATAACAATGAATACTTAAAAGGTCAGATAAAGGAAATGCTATCTATTCCAACCCATTAATAATCAATTTCTGTGTTCACTTTACTTTAAACATCCGCCGTGCACTTTAAATTAAGCAAACATGTTGCAATGTAAATATACTGTTACAGTTGTCATAACATATTTATTTTGTTACATTAATAATTCATAATACCGTTGGATTACGCAACAATTTTATCATGAAATATTAATATCTGTCAATGTTCTGCAGTTCCAAATAAGTCAGTAGCCATTGACTTCAAAATAAAACATCAATTTTAAATGTTAGTCTAAAAATCGTGTACACGGAATTTCGTGACAAAAAGTTCAAAGCTTACAATGTTTGCTTTTTTCCAATAATTCATTGCTTGCTCACTGTCATCTAGTAAAAGATGTTTTTATATGCTAGACAGATACATGTTTTGAACAAATACAATAGCAGTTCTTAGGAAGTTTTCGTATCCGCACTTCCTTCTATTTTAAGAGATGCAATGAGGATTTGAGCGTCTGATTTGAACATGCATTACACCTTTTCGGTACAACTTGGTTATATGTACATTCAGAACTAGTATACACTGTCTAAGCTTATATTAACGTTGTATCAAAGTCCCAGGATCACTTCAAATTTACTGATATAGTAACATAAATGGATTGATAGGATAATGGTACAACCATGTTTTTTTTCTCTCTTAAACAGTTTTGACATATGCTTTTCTTTCATCTTCAAGTTGTTTCTTTAAGAAAAAGAGTTGCCTGAAAGCCTTTCTTATTTTTTGCAATATCAATGAAAAATATACTTCTCTCTGTTTCTAATATGTACTTATCGATTTAAAAAGCAAGTTAGGAATGTTTATGGTACAAACAAAAGTAATTTCTGTCAGTAAGACATCTTCTTTGATAAGATGAGAGCTATTTGTTAATGTGGTCTAGGGACTTTAAGGGTGATGTTTCAGCATCAAAATTACACAAAATAACAAGATTTATTGTTTTGTTGATTGGTTTTGAAAATTCGTGTGTTCAGTAACCATTTAAAGGTTTAAGGTACAAACTCGTGTCAGTATGTGCATAGTATCATTAACGGTAGGCATTTCCACTAAATTTCCAAATGTTTTATGTCTTGTTTTATAATGATGGTATTAAGAATGTTAACCCTAACACTTATCTCTAGTTGTTCCAAATTTCTAAACAAATAAAACAAAATTAACAACAATACTCATGACTGTAAAAAGTAATAGACCATTAAATGTTACAAAATGCCTTTCTAATTATCATTTTCACAAGACATACAGCTAGGGGAAACTCATTACATCAAAATCTGTTTTCGTATTATGCATCGCTCCCTGCTTAAACTACTGTGCTACATGTACAGATTTTTAAAAAAAAACGTGTTTATTTCCAATTTGGGACTACATTTTTATTATTAGAGTTTAAGTCTTTTATTTCACATATTGAAGCATAAAATGTTGAAGAGAGTTGTCAAGAATCTTTGACACGGTTCCAACATCCGGAAAATAATGAATAAAATGCAACGGAAGTTCAGTACAAAGGTAATTGACATCGAACAAAACATTTAACTACTTTTTATAACCTTTTTTTATCATTAAGCATAATAGTACACTTAGGGTTTTCCAAAACTGTAAAGGCTTCATAATAGACAAAAATACACAGAAACTACAAATACCGTCATACTACAATGTTCTTGAAACAATATATACACAGTGAATACGGTTTATACTAGAATTTGTAAAGAAATTATTTCCTTTTAAAGATTATATAGATGCAAAATGTAAATCCTGATTAATTACAATATTGCGTGCTATGATTCCAAATGCTTGCGTTATATTTGCAAAATAACACACTGAGCTGGTGTAAATAATCATATATAGTATAATTTTCCACTGTAAGACGACAAACATTTCAAACGATAAGCAAATCAAAAGCCAAAACTTAAGTAACATTTTAAGTTAACGGTTTGAGTGTTACAAGAGAAACAAAATGTAAGTAAAACTATCAATAATTGAAAGTCATAAAATACAATGTAATGGTTTCGAAATTCCTATAGAACACGTTTGTTAAAAGAAGATCAAAAAAGACATTTTCATTGTCGTATTACATCTTTGAAGCTGCTCGCTCTCAGTTGCCGTGGAAAAATGTATAATTTTCAAAAATGACATACTAATACATAAATATAAAACTATAGGCTTGAATCAACAATAGAAGTAAAAATCTAGGTAGGAATAAGCAAAATATCGTTTTAACGTGCTGATTTTACGGCACCGCTACATTATATGTTTATATTGGAATTTCAAAAGCGTTTCCAGCGCTTTATTATTTGGTAGTGTATTATTTCAAATCTATAGATATAATTTACAGGAATTTACACTGGAACCTTTTCAAATGACTATTTGTTTTAAATTATGATATTTTCATACAGTTTGAAGAATTTTTTTTTTCCAAAATCTGAGACTTTAGATAAATGAAAAATGTATTCAAAATCGTGAATCATAATTATACAAGGTATTTTTGTCTTGTTTTACACACTGTAGACAGCAAAAGAAAGGCTCAAACGTAGGTTGCAAAACTAATTTTTTCAAAAGCAATGGAGTTCTTACGTGTACTGTAAGCTTTATTTAAGTGCACTTCATAAACGGAAGCCCCCTTCAATCAAAGTCTAATAAAGAATAAAGAAATAAAGTGTTTGAGTAGTAACATTTGCTTTCACTGTGTTTTGCCTTTATATTAAGAGAATACTGCTGTCAATCATTTATTTGTCACAAAATAGGATAGGCACACATTGCAATTATAAAAACTTAATTCGTTACCTGATCAATAAGGCGCCTTCAACTCTAGACAATAAATTGCTGGAATTATTGTTATCTATTTAAAGAATTGTCTGGACATTTTCTCAGACACATCGCAAATAACGTCAAATATATCTTATATATTTATTTGGAAACGGAAACCAACGTACGTTAATTCGGTTATAAAAAGCGAACGTTCGTATTTGAAAAAATTGTCGGGTCAGAAGAATTATTAGATTTACATGTTTGAATATAATCTGCATGTTTTATGTAAATTTCAGTAGAAAAACAATGACTGCATGATTTCTACTTATTTATGCAGTCAGCGTAGAATAAAATAAAATTAAGACAGAAATGATTCTCTGCATTAAAAATCTGACTTTTGTCATTTTGTACGCATGTTATACATATATTATGATGATTATAAAATTCTATGATGATGCTTCTAAAACATCATTTGTTTTTACTTTTGTGCAAAGAGACTTTGGCTACCTATTTTTAAAACGAGTTACAACATTGTTGCACCTAGCGGCGATGATATACTTTATTTTCAGCTGTTTTTAGTACGTCACTCAGGACGAAGGATTAATACATTTCTACCACTGAATAGTACAGATATAGTATCATAACTGTTCAAAACTTAAATCCTTCAAAGGGGCATGCCTTTAACGAACTATTTAATTATTTTCCTATGAATCAATACATGATGTTAGACGATATTAAGAATTGTATATACGTATTGCTGCAGTTGTTTTATAATAATAATAAATACATTAATAGTTCTCTACCATCAATATTTCAGAAAACCGGAAATGTTTATAGTGCTTGCAATATTACTATATTGACATACATTTTAAGAAAGAAGTAACAAAATAATAAATTGAACGTCTCGCCACTCTCCTCTCTCCAGAGACATTTTACGTAATATATCATTAAGGTTTTTCATGGACTACAAAGGTCTTGTAGACTTCCGTCAGCTCGGGCAGTATTCTTTGAAAAGATTATAATAATATACTGTTTACAGGTGTATGATCAATCTTTCCATTAATTACATAAAGTATTGCGGTCAAGTGTGGCATCCGTTTTGAGCAGAATATTCATGTGATAGCACGATGAAGTTATACTTTATTTCAATGCTATAATTTCCGTATGTTTGCTAAACAAGAAGCAGTTGCAATTCATTTGAAATAAAGCTGCTCGCTCTCAGATTTTGGTGAAAAAATAATGTCCTTCGAACTGTCTGAAATTAGCATATTTTAGAACGAATCAACAGTAAAAAAGGTTTCAGTATAATATATTCCTACGCTGCCAAATTATGAATAAACG
The DNA here is from genome assembly GCA_022818135.1 of Saxidomus purpurata. Taxonomy (NCBI): domain Eukaryota; kingdom Metazoa; phylum Mollusca; class Bivalvia; order Venerida; family Veneridae; genus Saxidomus; species Saxidomus purpurata. The sequence goes on along the minus strand of JAFMSR010000018.1, from coordinate 17,756,089 downwards.
CTTATATACAAACGCGTTTGAAATTCTTATATAAACATTGTGTAGCGGTGCCGAAAAACAAAACTCACCAACATTTTCAACATTTTTTTAAAATGCAAATTTGGATTTTTACCTGTGTTTTTGATTCTGTCAATTACTTAAAGATTTTATTTTTCACAATAAATACTTTCAATATTCCTCAGGGAATAATAATTATAACTGTTTTTCTATTTACAACAACTCTTTAATTCAAATTTTCGGCAATATTGCCTTTTTCAAGAAATTTGTCTGCACTTTTTAAATTCACATGTTGATCATATTCATGACAAGCTTAGAAATGAAAATACAACAAAACGTCAGGAAATGACGTCACTTCCTAATGACGTCATATACACTAAGCGTCCAAATGACGTTTCCCGTACTTTCAGGTAGGAGTCCAATCACATGAAGAATACACCTAAGAACTAGAATTCAATTGAAATTAAACCGAAACATATTTTAGTTGATACATAGTCCTGTCTTGAATGCACTTATAAATCATATTATTACACATTTGTTTAAACCATAAATTGTCCTGTTATCTGACTTAAGGTATTAGGATACTAATAAGATCGGTAAATATCGCCACATATCGTAACCGTACGTAAGTTTTACGGAACACCTTCGGCTACGCCCGTGATAGAAATAGTCTCTAAACTAAATAAAGAAATTTTCTATTAACTTCAATATAAACAGCAATAAAAAAATATATTATAATGCATAACTATATAGAGGATAATTGTTGGTTTCGGTGTAAGATCACGTTATAATTTCACCGAGTGGGCACCAAAAGTGATATTTTCACGAGTGGCGCAGCCACGAGTGAAAATAACAACTTTTGGTGTTCACGAGTGAAATTAACGTGATATTACACCGATACCAACAATTTTTCTGTTTATTTTATGGTTAAAACTCTACTTTTATTGAGTTTATTTCTACAAAATATCGAAAATCGCGGGAAACGTCATCAGAAACATAGCGCAAATGACATCATTTAAACGACGTCATCGTCGCATGGTTTCCAGCATTAATTACGCTCGGTATACTTTTTGACGTAAATCCGGGTTAAAGATTGCAAAACAGTGAAAAATAAAAATGGTAATCCACTGTTTCAAAACTGTGGATTATCACTTTTATTTCACTGAGAAAACTCTATAATTCACTGGAAAACATAAAATAAAATTGAGTAATATTTGACGGTAAAATGACAAATACGACGCAAAATTTTCATTCATCACGTAATTTTGTCTTTTCTTCGAGAATATATATGTATCAAGATGGCGACTTTCTTGATACGTGATCGTCAAGGTCGATTCATCAGGAAGAAAATAAAGACAGATAAGCAAGTTAGATCCAGATCAGCAGTGGTAAACGATGTCATAATAGATCATAATTATGTAACGGATGGTGAAAGAAGTGATGTGTGCCGAATTCCCTCAGTAAAACCGCATGTGAATAAGGAAAGTTGGCGGGTGGGGCGCAGGATTGTGGAATGGGACGTTCTTCTATCGAACTTGAAGTTCTGTAAAGAGTGTTTACTTGGGCCTGTGCCACTAACTTTTGATAGTGTCATAGGGGAAATGAAAAAAGGTCTTGGTGGGTTCCTGTATGTTAGATGTCAGAATGGTGAATGTGGACATGTTAACTGTGTGCCCTACGGAAAAACTCACCGAATGAGCCAGGGAAAAGGAATGCCATGCTTTGCAATCAACACAAAGCTTGGAACAGGTAAAATCATTTTTTACTATCAAAAAACTGTTTTAAAACATGGAAGATAAATCAACAGACATGATCAAATGATTCTTAATATTAATTTTGCACCACTTATGATGATAACTTAGCTGGAGCGGTGGTGTAGAGGTTTAGGTGTCATTCGCTCATCCCGGAGGTTGCCGGTTCGAGCCCCACCAAAGCCATGACCGCACCTCCTCATATGACACCAGTACTGGTTTTTCCAGGAAGCGGACTTGAGAGTGACTCGATAAGCCCAAAGCTTTCTTCACAATCGAGCTAAAATAAATTAGTATAAACTAAACTTAGCTGTCCGCCAAGAGGTATAATTTTGACGTATGTAAAATATTTGTCAAAGTATTGATATTTAAATTATTTGGTTTTACACTCGCGTCTGAATAGAATCAGTGATTTTTTAACTATATAACTGGTACCGGTCAAAGGATCCGTTCACAATTGGAAATTGTAGATCCTCTCTGCAGCATTTCCCAGGTTTTCTTAGTATTTAATCTTCTGCAGTTGATAATTATGGTCTCAATTTTTGCATGAAAAATAAAAATATAGAATTTTTAGATAAATTGATATACCATGTATTTATATAATAACACAAGTGAAATTGTAAAAGAATTGTAGAAATGAAGATTAAAATATTAAGCTAAAAAGTTTTTTCTTACATATTTTAAAGGGAAATACTAAAAGATTATTATGTCCATAATTATCAATCTTTACATATGGGTAAGACCTAGTTTTACAATATATTCTCCTTACCATGACATTAAAAGACAATAATTCACCATGTTATGGAAGTACTCCCATCTTGTTACGGTGACAGCAGGTTTCTCTCATTAGCAGTTCCAAAACATATGATCAACATGTGAATTTAAAAAGTGAAGACAAATTTCTTGAAAAAGGCAATATTGCCGAAAATTTGAATTAAAGAGTTGTTGTAAATAGAAAAACAGTTTTATTTTTCAGTATCTCATTTCGGAGATTTTTTTATTCCAGGAATTACTTTAAAATTTTATATTTTAGTATCTCATTTCGCAGAATTTTATTTTTTCACTGGCAACTGTGTGTGTGTCATTTTCCGACTTGACTGTACTGCGATCTCTGTCACATTTTGAAGTATTAATGAAGCAAGCAGCGTTTCCTTTGTCTTTTTAAACGTCAGTGTCTAGACAGATTCTATAAGATTCTATAATAGTTTCACATGTGATTGTCAAGTGAGCGTGCTTCGTCCACATTTATTGTCAGTTATCTGACTTCGATGATCTGCCAGATAACCCATGGTTCATTATCCGCTTCCGATTTTTAGCTCACCTGGCACAAAGTGCCAGAGTGAGCTATTAGGATCGCATTCCGTCCGGGGTACGTCGTACGTCGTCCGTCCACCATTTCCTTCGAACGACATCTCCTCTGAAACCACTGGGCCAATGTTAATGAAACTTTGCAGGGATGTTTCTCGCATGAAGTTCTATCAATTTTTTTCAAAAAATTCCATTCAATGCAGAACTCTATGGCAACAAATAGGAAAAACTTTAAAAATCTTCTTCTCTGAAACCATTAGGCCTAGACCTTAGATATTTGGCATGTAGCATTGTCCAGTGGACTTCTACCAAGATTGTTCAAATTATTATCCCTGGGTCAAAATTGACCCCGCACGAGTGGTCACTTAGTTTTACATATGCTTATATAGTAAAAAAATAAAAATCTTCTTTTCTGAAACCACAAGGCCTAGAGCTAAGATAATTGGCATGTAGCATAGTCCAGCGGACCACTACCAAGATTATTCAAATTATGACTCCAGGATCAAAATTGACCATGCCCAGGGGTAACTAAGTTTCACATAGGCTTATAATCATAAGAAAAACCTAAAAAAATTCTTCTCTGAAACCACAAGGCCTAGAGCTTATATATATGACATGTAGCATTTCCTAGTAGACCTCTTCAAAGTTTGTTCAAATTTTGCCCCTGGGGTCAAAATTGACCTTGCCCGGAGGTCACTTTTTTACAAAGATGTACATAGGAAAACCTATTTGGTATATAACATTGTCTAGTGATCTTCCGTCAGGCAAGTGGTCAGACATCCACCGTAAAAACTGTTCTATATTATTCACAATGTGCTGAACGTTTTCGGCAGGAATCCGGTCTCCGTTCCTTTTTTAAACATTTAATGAAGCAACTGAAGATCAACAGCAGAATTTTACAGACACTGTAACTGTAAAAAGTGTAACTTACCATTGTGTAACTAAGTAATGAACATTTTATATCTCTGTTAATTTTAAATACAATAAAACATTCATACGAAAGTTCTATATGATTAATTTATGAAAATTTCATAATCAGTATAAACTTGCGTAAATTGTACTTAAATGAATTTAATAAATTAATCTGTCTTATATTCAAAGGTAGAAGATTCATAGCTACCGTGATATGTAAATACATGTATCTTTCATGTATTTGGTCTTTTGTTTTGGCATTATGAGATCTTAACGTTCTGTAGACCTTATGTCAAAGCGTTTTATTGCTTAAAAAGTTAAAAGATTTGGCATGTAATCAGGAAACAATCCACACCTTGTATGCAGCCTGATACATGGATCCATTTTAGAATGGCATCCATTGTAATGCTTTAAAGTGACATTATGTGCATCTTACTTCACATAGTGTATTTTTGGTGACAGTTTATTAAAAGCAATTTTCGGTTGATGTGCATTTAAATGTGTTAAATTAATGATAATGCCGCATTAGTATTTGAAGTTGGTTCTTTACAAATAAAAGAATCGGTCTAATAAAATAATAGTTCCTTTCCTCGCAGCGATCTCCCTTGTGTTGTTGTTGGTGGTGGTGGTGGTAGAGAGTTCAGCAGTGGAAGGGAAGTAACTCCTGTATCTGCTTGTAGTTGTTTTTTTTTTAAAGACTGCCCCAGTCAAAATAGCAAAGTAATATTTGGAAAATTATTATTTCTTACTGGTAGCAGAAAGAGTTTGGTGTACTGGGTTAAAAGTTATTATTTCCTCTACTCTTTTTACACACACCTATTTCAGCTGGATTTTTACTTGAAAGCAATGAGCAGAATTCCACTTTAAATGATTCTAAAGAGTTCATTTATATATGTGTTTTGAAAGCTTATGTGCAACAAGGTCGTAGTGTCAAAGGTTGTAAAACTCTTAGTACACTATTACATCTTAGAAATCAAGACCAGTTTCTTGTAATATCTTATAACAATTAACGTTTATACTATTAAATGAAAATTCTTCCACATAAACTAAACATAACAAATGTTACCTTTTCTAAAACAATTCGTTACTCATGCTTCAGCAAATGAAATAAATGAATAAGACACATTTCTTTGTTTGAATAAACAGATATAATTTGTAGATCAGAAAGGTTTGGCGATATTTGCGTTATGTCTCAGAAAATGTCCAGACAATGCTTTAATAGATTACAATAATATCAGCAATTTACCGCCCTTACTTGAGAAACAGTATCGATCAGGTAAACAGGTCAATGTTTTATATCTCTTTATGTGAGCCTATCCTAAACTGTGGCCCATAAGTAATTGGCAGCAGTGTTTTCTCAGAACAGAGACGGATCACTCAATGTCTGTTACTTTTGTTGTTATACCGTAAAAGTCGATGCTTTACTTCGTTTTCACTAATTTTGCATAAGCTGTGCACTAAAGGATAACTATAAATGCACTTTATATACTCTAGAGGCGCATAGATAAGTGCCGACACACATTGTAAAGTGGCAATGTTCTATGCACATTGTATAGTGTACAAAATGCGGAGCTACTCTGAAACTAATTTCGCCCATAGGGGCATAATAAATTGAAAACAATACTAGGTTTAGCGCCTTTCTCCTCCGAGCGACCCTATAACATGTTTTTCAAAACCCATAGAAGCAGTTAATTTTATTGACGCCAGACAGAATATATAGTTATAATACTACAGTAATCAATGTTCAGTGTTGACCTTGTTGTTGTTGTTGTTGATCATTCTATCAAATTCCTTAACCTTTATCCTGTCTCCTTTATAATACCTACAAAGCTGTGTTATCTTATATGGCAGAAAGAGTGTACTTATTGCATATCTAAAATCTTCAATCAGCACACTTAAATATATTGAAACGCAGGAAATGGCAGCATCAGTCATCCACGGAAACGCATGCACACTACTATTTGAAAGTTGCTACTTGCTAATTATTTTGTCATTGTGCGATATTATTTTGACATGAAGCAATGTTGTCAAGACTTGTGAAAATAATTTCTGGCGAAAACGTTTTATTATCATGACGTTGTGCATTTTCAGTAAATGACGCATGTTTATTTGAATATCGAGCGTTAATGAAAAATATTAATCTGTAACCGTTAAAATCGTGCTTTTGTAGTAAAAACGCCCATTTTCGGATATTGTTAAGCCATTGCGTACTTACTGTTAAGACGTTGACGTCAAACTGAGAAAGCATTGCACAATGTCAGAACAGCATATTGGTACTTTTCTGCAGCGCTCAATATTTAAATGAATATGCGTTTAATATTACTTAATTTGCACAATCTTAGCCCTTTAACATTTAATAATACTGCCTATGTTAAGATTTTAGCGAGAAATTATTGTCAGGAGACTAAAAAAATTGCTTTATGACAAAATAATATCGCAAAATGACAGAATAATTAGCAAGTGACAACTAGCAAATGGCGGGGTTTATGCGTTTCCGCCCTAGCGATCAAGTCAAAACTGAGAATCTTAAATACCATATAAAACTAGACTCATCTTTGTTAGCAAGAGCATCGAAGTGCTCAGAAGGAAAATGGTGTTGTCCCGAAAAGAAAGGATGATATATTTTTAAAAGTATGACGTCCGCAGATTTTGATTGATTACTTTTCCTCAGGTCTGACTTCAAAGAACAAAACCATAAAGATGTTTTGGCATTTTATAAGAAGTAACCGTTGATTGATTGCAACTTCTGTTCTGAAAGCCATTTTTTTTGTGTTTTACGCAAGATCCGTATCTAACGTCATCAGTACTTGATGATAACTTTGGCTTATAATATTTTACATAGCCGCTGTCTGTTACGATGTGAATATTGGTTATAAATACAACATAAGTATATGGTGTTTTATTTATGAACATGACTTCTCCAACACCTAGCTTCTTATAAATCTTTCATACTTTCCATGAACATACATTTATTTGTTTCATTCACGTAACATTTACGTCATTTAACTGATTTATGAAATCCAAAATTCATATATTATGGTATAGTGATAGCAAGTTCTTTATGCTCTGTCAATCGAGTCATGGCTGAGGGATCACTGTTACCTCTTATTGATTGAGGATCATTTGTCCGAGCCCTGCTACTGTCCGTGTCTCTTTATATGAGAAAGTTGGCAGTTTCTTACGGAAGGGACAGGTCCTTGCAAAGAACGATGGTAAGGTAAACTGTCCGCCTGTAAACATGACTCAAATTTTGGTTGATACACGCGTTTAACCTATACAACATGTCAATTAAAAAGTTGCTGAGCATACTGGTCTTTCGTTTGTTAAAAGTATTATGGCTCAATTCAAATTTTGTAAAAAAAAAAAATTTAAAAAAATAAAGAATTTTCTTTCGATGTTTGATAGTTAGCATGATTGCATATCTTTTTTTTAATAATCGATTTAATAAATGGAATGAACACTTTTTAAAAGGTGCGTAGACACCATATTGTTGTGTGATGATGAAAAAGATGAAAGCGAATTTGACTCTACTGTTTGCTATGAGACGATTGCTAATTTTATCACCCAAAGAATGATATATTTATCCTTGAGAATAGTTTACTGAATACAGCACAAGGCGCATTCGTGTTTGCAGCTTCGATGCAATTAATTACAGCTATCAAGAAAAGAGACACAAATGTTATTTCACAAATATCTAATGAAAGCTTACGTTTGTGGAAAGAACTAAGAACATTGGTCATCTAGGACAGTACTCACAATGTCCCCTCAGATAATACGTTTGTCTATACCGGCCATCTATATGAACCCTTTGCTCAGTTCATCGTGCATTGACCTAGAGTATTAATAACATCTAAAGTGAAAGTCCTGATTCTATTATACACCAACACTTGCCTTTCGTTTTCATGTCAATAGAGTATTCATCTCACTACTGACTCTGAAACTGTTTACAGAAAATAACACAATTGTTACGGAATCGAGACATTTGAAAAGTGTAAGGTCTTTTTGTAAAATACATAAACATTGGATGCTGAGGCCATAACTCTTCATCCTTCAAGATGGTATTGTAATGAATTGGTTGTAAGTGAGGAAAATGTTGTCCTTTAACGTAACATTCAGGCTTTAACTTTCTCATTAGCCTATGGTATTTTGTCGTCTCACCATTGAATTCATCATAACAGTATTAGATCCTATAAATATTTTATCACATGCCAGGGGAAACTTAAAAGGTCACATGACGCAAATGATATCTATTCCAATTATTTATCGAGTTATGTCATCGTTTACTCATAGAATATGTGTCATACAATTTACAAACTAGTCATATGTTTAAGAGGTTTGTTCATGCAGAAATTATAAGAAATTATTCTGAAGTTGTATTTTGACCAATCAAAGTTTTTTATCCAAATGCAGTTTTCAAATTTTACCGCGACGAAATCAAATTATGTGTTTCTATTGGTGTTTACTTTTACAGGAGAGACATTAAGTGTGATATACTTATTAACACCGGAGCAAGAGTTTTTGATTGAATACTGGTATAGTGTAAATCCTGATTAATGACAAAAAAACGTGCATGAGAAAATCGTAACATATGTCATACAAAACAACACAAGTTAATCATTTTCATATTATAGATTTACTCTGAACAAGTATTACGACAAATAAAAGTTAACTACCACTTAATATTGAACCTTGCTGAAACTGTTCTCGAAATTAATAAATACAATGGACAAGTGATATTCTTCCTTTGTTTTTTGTTGTTGTTTTTGTTTTGTTTTTTTGTTTTTTTGTTGTTGTTGTTTTATCTTATTAATATGAAAATTCACGATTGCTGAAACTATTTTCGAAATAAACAATTACAGTGGACAAGTGATATTCTTCCTTTGTTTTGTTTTCTTTGTTGTTTTTGTTATTGTTTTACTATTATTAATGTGAAAATTCTCGATTGTTACGATGTGTTACAATTTCCTATTTTGGTGCAACCAACCGTTCACGCTCAGTGTTAAAGGTAAGTATTTTATTCATTATTTGTACCCTCCTTACCTTTCTTATGTGAAACTTATTGTTTAACCCCGGAACATTTATATTTTGATATCAGGCACGAAAGGTAAATAATAACACGCTGTCTCTTTATGAAGATGCTATTTACGTACAGTTACTTGGCAGTCTCACGCGTCTAACTAATATAATATTTATATAAACAGTTTAAAGATATTCTGTCAACCAATAAATATTTTTCTTCAGAGGGTGTTAAATATATTCTTTTGATAAACATAATTTCCAAATGTGGTTGATAATTTCTGTAATCTAACAAGGGGTAATGATTGTTGTCTTTCGCTCACATGAGTATCAGTGCACTTTGTTTGTTCTAATTTTGCATAAGCTACAAATGCAAGTACTCTAGAGCGACAGCCGTCGTTTAAACATGTTTCTATTTTTAGCCCCCGCGGTGATGTTATTCAACAGAGAGAAACGGTTAGAGCAATTGTGGTAGAGGGTCACACTAAGAACATTTGAGTGAAACTATTTCAAAATTAGATCATCAGATTAGGATGAAATGTCGCTTCGTGATGTTTTTTTATTTTCATCCCTGGTGGCCATTTTGCGCAGCGGAGCTTAATGATTTGAACACTGTTTATAAAGGGTCACATTGACCAGTCGTTAGAAAAGGAAGAAATGTCGGTTAAGGTGTTTTCTATCTTTAGCGATGGCGTTCATATGTGCAAAGGAGCGGAATGGTTTGAGACTTTTGATAGAGGGTCAGCTAGATATACATTTGTTTTTTCAAAAGCAGACCTGCCGTTAATGAGAACTTATAACTTTTTTTTCTATTTTTAGCACTAGTAGCCATTTTGTGCAGTGCAGCAGAACGGTTTAAGCTATTTCTATTTTTAGCCTGGCAGCCATCTTGTGCAATGAAGCGGAATAGTTTGAGCTATTTTGGTAGTTTGTGCAAAACTAATTCCAAATCAGATCGAACATATTAGAGAAGATGTCGTTTAAGGTTTTTTCTATATTTATCCCTTACGGAAACTTTATTTAGCGAAGTGGAACGGTTTGAGCAATCTGAATAGAAGGTTATCCGATGAACATTTGTTTGAAATTATTTCTAAATTAGACATGCCGTTTAGGAGAAGATGTAATCTAAATAGTCTATTTATAGATCTGGCCCCGTGTTTATAAACGTTTCTTGAGCACAATCTCATACTCAGCACAAAAATCATGCTAAATTAATATGAATTCAAGTCAAGTTATATTTATTTGCAAAGTTAGGTTTGATAAAACGATACATAACCTCAAGTATAGACCTTCTGATTATTGTTACGGAAACCAACTTTGTTAACAGAAATAACTTTACACTAGTTCATATTACTTGAGCATAATTTCGTGATGAGCATGAGATTATGCTCAAGAAACTTTCATAAGCAAGGTGCCTGGAGACCGTCTTGTGCAATTTTGACAGAGGGTCACATGAGGAACATTTGTGTGAAATTATTTCAAAATCAGACATTCCATGCCGTTAAAGAGGAGTTGTCTTTTTTAACCCTGGCAGCCACATTGGGCAGCGAAGCGGAACGGTAAGAGCAAATTTGATAGAAGTCGAAGCGGAACTTTTGAATGAAGTTATTTCAAAACTGGACCAGCCGTTTAGGAGATGTCGCATAAAGTTTTATTGACCTTTGACCTAACCTCTTGAGATAATGAGCCCACATCAACTTCTCGTACAGCAGCTGCAATGGCAAATAAACTTGGGAAATGTAATAGTTTGAACTTATACACAAGACACTAGTGCTTATATCATCAATATAAGATTCCAGGCAATTAATGTCATCTGGTGTCTGTGACTGTCTTCCATTTTCAATATATACCTTCCAGGAATTTTAAAGGGCAAAATTCTCGACATTCTATTCTCCTGACTGAAAGTTTACTTTTTATAAGGGAAAGGGAACTAAACGGAATGTCTAGTAACTTTTGAAGGGCTAGCAGCACGTACATTTGCTGTCTTTTACAGATAGAACCCAAGTATGATACATTTCCGTAACTTACTGATAAAGACGAACTCCATTCTAGAAAAAGTTGTGTTACCCCCGCCCCCTCCTCTCCCCTTTCTTAGAACGCGCAAATGCTATACCAATTTGAAAACTTCATTTTAAGCTAAATTTTGTCTCCATTTTTGCAGCAATTGAAATGAATAGTTTTTATCGAATGAAATGTATTCAAAATGATGATAATTTATTGCAAACTAATTTCATCGCCGTTTTTAGCAATAACAACTACAAAAAATATTGATTAATTTAAAAGTCACCGTTTATTTAGTTTATTTATTCCTCAGTATTTTCAGTGCTGTGGCATGGGCAAATTAAGACATCGTGAATCCTCACAATATACTTTTTGCAACAATACTTCAGATGTGTCTTGATTAGCATCATCACGGAAAATTGTATCAAAATGTTACAGAACTGTTTGGTTTTACTGGAATCGTAATTAAAAGTAAATTAACTCACTTTTTTTTCTGGCGCATTCCGTAAAAATAACATATAGGAACTTTGAGAAATTATAAATAAAGTATGACGGTATCCCACTTCCGGAGTTGACCACCTGAACAAGAAAGAAAAAAACTATAGGAAACTAGTCAATATCGAAAACACGTTAACCTACGATATATCAAAATTTAAGCGTCAATATTGAAAAATGTCTTAAATTTCTGTTAACGGTATTTCAAGATCTTTAGCATTGCCTAGAAGATGTTAATCACGTAATGTTTCATTTAATAAGACCGTAACATAACTACCCTATTGATTAAATGTTAATGTTGATAGGTCGGATTTTTCTCTTACTTTGCCAGGATATGTAGCGCTTCACAAAAAATATTTAAGGATATTTCAAACATACAAAAAAAATGGTAATGACAAATCGATATAGCTTCTTTATGTAAGAAGAAACACCAAGATAAAAGATAGAGGTGTAAGGCAAAACAATCATATAGTTAAAACTTGGCGGCATTTATCCCAAAATCGTTCACATACAATGTGCAACCAGTCCACAAAATCCAAACCACAATTGTTTCAGTTCATGCAACTGTGAACTGTTTATCAGATATGCTACATGCTCAAAAGAAAAACTAGAATTGTGTCCATTGGACACGGAAGTCCCTACTTTCAACCTTTGTCAGAAAACAAGAGCAGATTTCCATAAGTTTGCTCTAACTGACCCGATGTTCTCAGGTTAGATACAAACAAGAAAGTACGTCAAGTGACCCGGGTCTGGCTACCTAGGACATAAGGGGTATGATTTGAACAAGTTTGGTACAAGACTACTAGGCAATGCTACAGGCTAAATATCTAAGGTGTGAGACTTGTGGTCTAGCAGATGAAGATTTTTTTTAAAGATTTTCCTATATAGGTTCTATCTCAATGTAAAATGAAGTGAGCCACGGGGCGGGGTTGATTTGGACAGGGGGTTATGATTTGAATCTTTTGAGGACCCATTGGTGGGTAAACCCGTTTATTTATATAAAAAGAAAACAGAGAACAGTCTTGGCAGAGATTCATCAGTATTTGAGTTTCCAGTAGCGGGTCAATTGAACAATAATTTTTTGGTCCAATTTAAAAACTAAAACCCAGTGCACAACCTCTCAGCCCAATATTTTGGCTTAATTTTGACTTAGTTAAAAGCCATAATATGTGTGTTACTGGTGAAATATAAAAATCTGATGCCCAGCTGCGCAACTTCTCTTCTAAATAAAATCGTTTGTATGAAGTTTGGTGACCCTAGGTTCCTAAGTGAAGGAGCAGTGCGTGCCATATAAAATGCCTCTGGTGTTACTGGTCCATATAAATAAAAAACTTAAGTGCACAACTTCTCATTCCAAGAAAACTGTGTTCATGTTTGGTGACCCTAGGCCAAATAGTAAAGGAGCAGTTCATGTCACACACTATTTGGTACGTATATACAGATCGGCAAGACCAAATCTATATACTCCCTCACCCCCCACTCTCCTCCCCCCCCCCCCAAAAAAAAAAGTGGGGGCATTAAAAAGTTTTAAATATACAAAGTATATCCCCCTCCCCCCCCCCCAAAAAAAAAATGCTGCATAAACGTTTAAAATACGATACAAACTAAAAGTTCTTTACTGAATACGCTCATATTGAAGTGAAAAACAAACAGATCGCCCTTCTAGCACAATTTTGATCATTACAAAATTCGTTGGGAATCTCAAAATTATTACCCTTATTTTACACCAAATGACAAGAAATATTAATTTAGTTTGCTGAAGAGTTGTTATTTAAGTATTGAAAGTACCGGCCATCATTGACTAAAAATATGCCAACATCGATATAAATAGATAAGTTTACCATGACAGTTATTTTCCTATCATGAAACTAATTACCTAAATGATTAAAGTGATCGAAACAATTAACTGGCCTCATTACCTTTACTTTATGCTTCTGATTCAAGACATTCACGAACACTTCCTATTCATGGAATTAGTGTAGTTTTTTAACGTTTAAGTAATACAAACCCATGCAAAGTCTTTCCTCTAAAATTAAGAACAGAAGATTTCAAGGAGTTAGATGAGGTTTATCTCAGGGTGTTATTCGTTCTAAACCCTCGGCCCTGTCAAGATCTGTGGGGCTCGTTTTGGGGAGGCTGCGTTTTTGGTACGTGGCATTCCCTGTTTGATATTATTTTTGTATTAAGGAATATCTGCACATTCGTCAACACAAATTAAAATCTGACTAGCATAATACAAACAAGATAGAACCGGCAAGAAAGACGAAGACGACCGTTAGTAATCACAGGCGACGAACAGTGCCAAATGTTCATAAGTTTCCAGTGTCTGACCGACAAATCATCGATCTAGGTCACAGAATTCGTTTTTGGTTTTCATGTTATTCTAGACAAAGAGAGATCCGAAAAAGGGGAAGTTAAGCACACTTTCCCTATTAAATCACGATACATATTACCATATAGTCTGACATCCAACTGAGACTTTCTAAAACTTTCAACGATGTGTCTAAGATAAAAATTTAAATGATATTCACATTGTTGAGACTAGCTATTATTTCACAGCACCACTGAAAGCCAAATGCTCTCTCTGTGACATCTATTTAGTCTGGAATATTAATGCAGCGTTCCATGCTCTGGATGTAAATAGTAGTTTGTATGCACATAATTCAATCTTATGTCCCCAGTTTTTGTCTCAGATGTTTGTCATTATAAAATTCTACTTCAAATCAAATTAAAATCAAACAATTTTAGTAAAGGATGGTCCTGTTTAGATGTAGCTTGTTTAACATTATTCCTCAACTACAAGTTACCGACACGTGACTCCAGTTCCTAAGTGTTAGCCGCTAAAATCACTTCTCAATCGTTAGATATGAAAACATTTTAATCAACTGCTCTTATTAGTTCCAAGACAATTCCTTTGTGGAATCCATCTATCCATCCATCCATCCATCCATCCATCCATCCATCCATCCATTCATTCATCCTTTGATGGATCCATTCATCCATCCATCTATTTTTCTTCCTAACATTTGAAATAATATTTTATTATGATGATAATCATCATAATACTGTATAAATTTGTTGATATATATAGTAACATGTGTATTATTGTCATACAACACCTTTATGTCAAGCAAAAACAATAACAGCAGTTATAAAATAGTGTGGCTTCTCTATAAAATAAAACAGCATCAAATGAATGTCGTCAACTTGCTATGCAACAACTTTCAGTTTTATATAACTCGCTGTTTTATGCATTGTTTGTAGTAGCGCTCTTTCTTTTATCTTTCCTGACCCTTTACATTTAATTTGTTTCTAGGAGATGACAAATGGTTGTCGTGGTAAAACAATCAGTTACATCAATACAGACATCAGCCGTTATTCAGCTTTCGATTGTTAGCAATTGTTCCGCTTAATGTTCTTGAGACTAACTCTTTAGCAACTGTTGTTTTATACTGTAAAATAGGTAATTTGCACGTGACAAAAGTTTCGAGATTAATCTCAAAAACTAAAAATCAGAATGTTGTAACATTATAATCTTCAGATGTCATGTAAGATTTTATCCCATACAGTTTTAAAGCATCAAACAAAAGAACATTATAGTTTATACTAATTTATTTTAGCTCGATTGTGAAGAAAGCTTGTAGCTTATTGAGTCACTCTCGTGTCCGCTTCCTGGAAAAAACAGTACTGGTGTCATATATGTATCGAGACTCGAACCCACAACCTCCCAGGATGAGTGGCAGACACCTTATCTTCACTAGCTCGCCAAATGTAATACCCTTTTTTAAAAAAAGAGGGTTTTTTTTTTTTTTTTTTTTTTTTTGCGTTAAGGGGTGTGACGTCTCCTGCTGAAATTCACCTTCCAAGTAAACGTTTTACTTGAAGACTAATTGATCATCAGACGATCACTCATTCAAGAGATTAGTTATTTGCTGTTTCCACTGATGACTTGATTATTTGAGATTTACAGCTGTGTACCGAAATTTAAGGAAGCTGAGTTATGAAACATTTTTCAGTTCTGAGAAACTATTTTAACATACATAAAATGACCAAACACAAACTCTATCAACCGTTTTAAAAATCACTATCATTTTCAAAAGGTAAAGTCGTTCATGAGCATAAAACCAACAGACCCCCCCAAAAAAAAAAAAAAAAAAAAAAAAAAAAAAACCAAAAATATTGCTTAACTTGTTTTGTGGGGGTATAATTAATCATTGACGAACACTTTTTTTTTTTTTGGCATTGGATAAGCACGAAGAGTCAATGAAAAAAGTTCTGAAAACAAACAACAAAAAGACCAAAAACAAGCACTTTACTGTTTCAAAACACTATCACATAATATTAAGCTTAATAGAAATTAAATCGAGCACATGTCAATGCAAAAGTCAACTAGAACAATAGGGCTAGTAACGTTAACTTTATATATCCCAAGAGCGCACATATTTCAATTCATTGAACATTGCGGAATGGCGTTCGCCTCTTTTTCAAAAGCGTTTTCTGGCTTTGAATGAAGAAAAAATCGTTTCTTAGTATATTTCAGGTCATTCCTTTTTCTCATAAAATATTTATGTATCAATAAGATATCAGCTTCGTGTAAAAAAAGGGCGGTTCATAGGTTTCACTGAATATGGCTGACGTCTGGAAAAGAAAGACGCAGTACATTATTATTATCTTTCTAAATATAGTTACAAAAAAGCATTACGAAGAATGTCCGACGGACGTCCTCATGTGCTACTTGTATTCAATTTTGCCTCTTAGAAAAGGAAAGTGGCTAGACATTCAATTAATTTCCGTTACTACTTTATTCAAATAACTGTCAGCATAGTAATGATATTATCTTAACATACTGAAATAACAAGGAAAGACAAATATTGATATTTTGGTATGCTAAGATTACCACAGACAACATGCATTATGATTTGTCTAGGATCAATGTTCAGCCGATGTTTCTACTAGAATAGATTCAGTATAGAAACAATTAAAATATTGGAAAAGACTGGAAAACAATAATTTCTTTCCCACAACGTATTCAGACCTCAAACATTGCACGAAACAAATGCCAATTTCTAAATAAAACACTTTGAAATAGGACTAAATGCAGTGCTTGATTTATGTTATTTTGTGGTATATATTTTTTAAGTTACAGCTACATTTCTATACCGTTTATCGATTTGTCAGTTTATCGATTTGTCAGTTTATCGTTTTGTCAGTATGTGTATCTTAATTCATCGACAGTAAAGACGTTTTTGAAGAAAATCAAGTTTTCAGATGAAATCTGAGGATAACCACCTTTTAGGTGGCGACAGACCATAGCAGAAATTCGCCAAAACTTTCTCAGGTGTACATGGTTTAAAGGAATTTTGTATTTTGTTAGTGCGTAATATATACATATTTCTGAAAGTTAACATAAGTACTATAAACTCTCTAGTCTGAACAAATAAACAAATCAAATATTAATTGTACTTATGGCATCAAAGACGAAAAGGCCTTGGAATGTCGTAATTGTTTTCACCCAGGAAGACTCTGTACGTAGTCCCAACACTTTCTCCTTGTACTTTGAACCAGTGACCCCAAAATCAAGACAGGTCTTCTACTGTCCCTTCGAGGTTTAAGATATCTGCAGCCAAGCCTTCTCATGTTATTGAATGGCAACAAATGATATACCAATTGGCCAACCGACCTTCCGACCGGCAACTGCAAAGCAATATACCACCACTTGTTAAAAGTTTTTGGAAATGAACGATATCGTAGCAGTATTAAATGTGAGATGATTTAGGTCCTCGTGATCTGAGCTAAGCTCCGTGAGTTAAATCAAAGTCAAATATTTGGTATTTCTTGAATATAATTGTGAGAATATATACCGAACGTGTAATTAAAAATGTAATTCCTTATGAGTGCTAATTTGCTAAATACCCTGCATTTCTTGAAAAAAATATGCTATTTTAATTCAAAGAAAATAAGCTTTACTTGTCAAGCGTTTGGAATAATTGGCGGGCCCATATTGTGACCCTTCTAAGTAAAATTATGTGTTTGAAATCTGACAGTACGTAAAAAAAAATAATTTCAAGAAAACAAGTCTTACTTCAGGGGCATGATTGACGTGACAAGTTTTCTAACAAAAGAAACAATTAAAAGTGTTGCTTCTTTTATTGTAGAAAATATCACCCGTGGGCAAAAGGGGGGGGCTCTTTGGTATTCAATATTTTAACCGGGGGTCAAATCAGCGCTCCGGGGGGGGGGGGGGGTAAAGCCCGTAAATTTTTGTAAGGGCAAAGATCCGAGTTCAAAACCGGCTCGGAATATTTCTACCTTTTTTTTTTTTTGGGGGAGCTCTTACACAAAGAAAATAATCTTGAGCTGACAAACAATATATATTGATTTTACCAAAAAATTAAAATACTAAATTTGGAGTGCAGTCGCTTTAAAGCCATTTTATTTTCCTTTTTTCACCTTTCTTCTAAGAAAATATGAATCAGAACATAACTAACTGAAATATAAACATGCACTAATTCAGTCTTAGAAAATGTCCAGACAATTCGTTTACTAGATTATACTTATTTTCGTCAATTTGACGTCGCATATCGATAGGGTAAATATAACATTTTGCTAGAATATCCTAAATAACAGCCTTAAGTAATTACTAGTTGTATTCACTTCGAAGAAACTCACAGATCATTCGATGCTTTAGTCATATATGTAGTATCATTTCTATCAGTTACGTAAAGCGTATTATCGCGTTCGCCTCGCCCCTTCCCTTCCCCTTGGGGAACGTCGGGTTGCGTGGAGGAAAAACTTCTGGCTGTCACATATTTTCCTTTGGAGAGACAAGCGCGACAACCGAAATACATGTATTTCCGTGATTGACAAAATATGATACCTTGGTCGCATTTGATACCATGGTCGCGGTTCTTGCGAAAAAAACTTTTCGCAAGAAACGCGACCCAGGTATCATATTTTATCAATCGAAGTTTTCGCAAGAAACGCGACCCAGGTATCATAATTTATCAATCGAAGTTTTCGCAAGAAACGCGACCCAGGTATCATATTTTGTCAATCACGAGTGAAAGACAATTTATGAATAAGCGTGAGAATGGTCTGATAACTAAGAAGCAATTTTATCAATTTTTTTAGACTGAGCAAAATAAAGCGAACTGTCTCTCATTGCGTTACAACAAAAAACAACGACAAACAACAATGAGCGATCTGTGCTCAGTTAACTCAGAAACTATGTCAATTACTTATTTGCCTTGGCATAGGATAGGCAGACATTAAAGTACATTTAGAACATTAACTCATTTATCTGATCGATAGCCGGCTTTTCCAGATATGGACAACAGCGCAATCTATTTAAGAAAGTGTCTGGACAGTTTCTTGCCTCAATGTGTATGACGTCAAACATTTTTCCTTATCAAATTTTATATTTACTTTAGTTAAGAATATAGTATTCCTTGAATCTACTGATATACGTATGGAAGTGAGTGGATGAAACTAATAGTAGGTCGAGTTAGTAGTTTAATCCTTTTCTAATTTTATATCGATTGTGGATAGAAGTTCCTAAAATACTTTTAGAAACAAGAAAAGTCTGTTGACCAAATTTTAACAACAATTTAAAGTTAAAGCAGAGATACATTCTTTTTAACTAAAACCAATGTAATTTCATCTGCACTAGGAGAAGGTTTTCTTTCAATCTAAAACAAAGTACAGTTCACAAGGTCAAATCTTAATTCATCTAGTTAGTCTCTATACTTTACTTGGATAGAAAATTTGTCGGAAGTGTGTTCTGTTTCAATAAAATTATAAGGTACAATTCAGTCTTTCAGATGGATGCATATACAGTTTGTAGGGTTTATGCTCAATTTGTATGACAGATATTCGATACTTTAAGTACAATCAACGCGGAAAGTGACATAATTGACAGGTAATTGGAATAAAAGCAAATGCTTTATGTGACAGAGAATATATTTTATAATACCCTACGCTCACAGCAGAGGTATATGTGTGTATTGATGAGGGTCGTCAATAGAATAAGTGATCTTTCAGTAATAAAATCAAATCCTGACTATGTCTGTTACATATAATTGCAAACTTAATGTTTCACAGTTTGATTGACTTTCTTTTAAAACTTATCGACTAATACGTAATGAAAATATCTGGAAAACATTTATCCATGACTTCTTACAGTGTACTTCAATTTGTCAATTGTTGCCAAAGAAAAGAAACCTTAGCGTTTGTATGTAAATGTCTCTCAGAAAAGGAAAGTTTCCAGACATTTAATTAATTTCCTAGCAACTTTCTTCAAATTTGTGTCAATATGATAATGTCATAACTAGGAAGAATATTTCTAAAATACAGACATAGACAAAAGAATAACAAGTTTAAACGATAAAACACAATATGTATTTACATAAACAAAACCACCATATACTCCAGGCGTTATAAATTATCCTCTTGGAATCATGAAGTTGTCAAAACTTAAAACAAGAGATGCTCGTAAAACACTTATGCCCCCAATGGAATAAGACACAGTACCACTGTCAGTAGCATCAGTGCATTTCGCTCTACATGACTCATTTATTATTCAAATGTTAGTTTTACTGTTCACTGTCATAGTGACTCTGAAATTTGACCTACTTACTAAAAAATCAATGAGGGTTTATCACAATTTAAAACATACTTTAAATATATATAATATCTCAGTGGTATCACTTGAAAATTAAAAATATACGAGGAATTCTAAAAGATTGTTACATACAGCTTACATAAACAAACAGACATATTCACACACGAATGGATTTCTCAACTATTAGACAAGGCAACAGACAAAGTACACACAAATATAAAATGGCAACTTTTTCTTTCTGCAAGTGCAATAACTAAAAAGTAAATGATACCATATAAACAGTAATATAAATACGTCATCACAGAGACACATAATAAAGTAATAGTAAGTAATAGTTGCCTCACGTCATGAAAACAGCAACAAGAAAAATAATGTGACATCAGTAGAAAAACTACAATACAATATATTCCCTGTAAATAAAATTATGTCTGGGGCGGCTTACGGTCTTGGTATAAATGATTTGTTTTTTATTTTTATATTTAACGGTATTTGTCTTCTTTCTATAGATATAACTTTGAATTTCACATACTTCTAATACTTAATACATTACATTCTGATCTATAGCATTAAAAATATATATTTAAACAATATAATTCCACGGCATATTTAAACATTTGAAAGCATTTTTTTCCAATCTCAAAATTACATAATATTTTTAATTCACTGACTAAAGTTGATTGGCTTTGCAAGCAAAGCAACACATGGTTAAAGAGAAACAACCCTTGAACCCTTGACTGTGTTCAGTCTATGAGAAAACTATGTCAATTACTTATTTACTATTGCATGGGATAGACACCCATCAGAGTAGAACATTTATCTGATCGCTATGGATTTTCCAGTTAGGGACGGTGAATTGCTTGAATTAGTGTAATCTACTTAAGGAATTGTCTGGACATTTTCTTGACTGAACGCGTATCATGTTAAAGCATCAAACGAAATGTATATCTACTTACGTCTGTTTATTCTATTCCTTAATTCAATTGATATATGTGTATAAAAGGGAAAGTCAAAAAGACTTACTTGGCAGGGTTATTATCTTCATTTTTTTAACCTATATTGATGGCACTTTTTCATTTTTTAAATGTGCATTAACAATTTAAGTATTGTTGGTTTTTTTTACAAAAAAAAAAGCAAACTTGTTTAAACGAGAGGGAAAAGATCAGATATAACATTATTTTATGCCTTTTAACTCTTTTAACACGATCCTCACTTCTACCTTACCTTTGCATTTCACTTTTAAAGAAAGTTTGCGGTTTCATAATATCATATGGTACAATTTAGTCTTTCAGATGACAACATGTGCAGTTTTCAAGATCTATGCACAAAATGTATGAAATATATCCGATAACTAAAGTGCAGTCAACTCAGAAAATGGCAACTTATCGGTACAGAAAATAAATGCTTTGTGTGACACTAATAGCTCTTTATATATATTATACAATTATAGACTGATGTTAAATTATTATATCGTATACCTCATAAAAAGTAGAGAAAATTACACGAAAATATAATTCGTGCAGGTCTACAAATCAGTTTCCAGGTCTACACATACTTGTGCGGACCCGGCACTCGAGCGCTATAGGCCAATCAGGATTAAGAATTTATGACAGGTATACGATATTTTATGATATATCCTTCACTCAACACCGAAGTGCACAAGCTTTGGCTCCAGAATAAAATTAGCCAATATTTTGACACCTGATTATTGACATGTCTTCGTATGGTAGAATTCATTTCCTATATACCAGTATTCCATCGGTAAGAGAATTCATTGCGGGATCTTCGGAAGTGTATTTAGATCTGAAGTCAGCATGTGATTATGGTGAGTGCAATGTTTATAGCTTAGCATTAGTGTAGATTAACTGAAATGGGTGTCAAATATTGTCAACAAACTTAGGGCTAATAGTTATGCTAACAAAGGCATGACACTTGGTCAAGTACAATTTACTTTTCAGTACGCGAAATCACGCAGCATTCCCATTAGCAGAGACTAGCTACAAATTAATGAATGATATGTCTGGGCACAAGTCGTAACAGTGTAGCAGCGTATAAAATACGGAGAGTAAACAACGGCCAGTTAGCCATATAATTGCATTTACTTTTTCCATATGGTTTGACAGTAATAACAACGACTAGCCTTATCGATCATAAATATTTAGTAAAGAAAACCACATGCCTTCACTGTAGCCTACATATTTCAGGTCGTATTTTAAAAGTATCGCATGTGATTTCTTAACTTTTTTAACTTATGTACAAACATTTAATTTATAATTCTCTCCAAAGTCAATGAATGCATATGAATTAATCATCATTATAAACTACATTTGTATTGTAATTTTAAGATTGAAGAAATTTTCAATATATTGCTATACGAGTCCTCTTTCAAGCAATTGTTATCCTAAAAACACTTGTACGATCAGAATTAAGATGCTACTGGAATACGATACAAGCTCTTTGGTAAGACACTCGATGTCATATGGTCCTCAGACTATCAAATTAATAATATGTTGAAAAACACTTTTATCAATCGAGCTAAATTTAAATAAATCACTGCTTAATAACTTGGATTACTGACTGCCAATATCCATATGCGAGTACGAGTACTAGTAAATAGCATTGAGCATCAGAAATGAGGTAATTATCAAAAGTTATCGTAATGACTGGAAATCAGTTCATATTATCTAGTTATCAGGTGTGATTATAGTCATTAATAATCATGCATTTTCTGATTACCATAATCATAAATTAATCGATGGAAATCACAAAATACGCTATTAAGATGGTAATTTTATGACCATGTTAAGATTACTCTTGGTCTAATGTTCTGTTCTGACTTAATCCTATCAGCATTATGAATGTGTTAAAAGTACATAAACAAAAAGCGTAGATTGAGGTTAGGCAAAATCTTTACTTTTTGTTTTCGTTAACCTTTGTAAAATGTCTGTAGTTTTAAGCTAAACTAGGTCATCTACATTTATTCTTGGTGACCACATAGCCCATAATTATATCCAAACATGTTGCCTATTCCCCGCTGGCATACTTGAGGAGGTCTTATCGAGTCTTCTTTTATGAATTTCCACCACATTCTGCGTCCATCAGACGATAACATATCGGCGATTTTTTTTCATGGTTAGCGTGTCATTTAAGGCTTACCCCACTCGTCGCTAATTTTGACAACGGCAGACACATGTCAATATTCAAGGATCGTTCCCTTTAATGATTCGGGTGGAGTAAATGCACGACGACAAGTGATCGCCCCTATGGATTCCCTGTAAATAGCTTGTCCGGCCGGTAATAAAACAGACTAACCGTTTAAAAACATCTCAAACAATCATAAGTCATGCTTGCTATCACCAAAAACAACCAGTATTAATCAATTGCTTCCACCTTAGTTACGCAAAATGTCCTCAAAGAAAATATGTGCCGCACCAATATTGTTGTTTTCAACTGTTGCAGACAAACAGTCGCTCAAAACACTGCCAATATTCCATCCGCCTACACCTTTCCTGAGATGCCACGCTGAGATGTCGAGGTAAATCACATGTTGCATAAGACACTCAAATAGCAGACAACCCCATAAAAATAATAGCTTTTAACGCTTTTTTAAAGTTACTAAAATCAAATAAGCACTTGTCAAAAAATAGTTTAGTCCAGTAAAACTAGCCCAAAAAATCACCTAACCTAGACAAAATTGCAAAAGTTTTGTTTTGCACATTTTTAAGTTGTACAGTGTCTGAACTATTACCAGAAAAAATCACACGCCCAGAAGTTGGTGGAAGTACCTAAAATTGACATCCAAAAACAGATACTGTCATTTTTATCCATTTCTTTATTTACATACTTTGGATAAATATACTGATCCAGTTCATCATTTAATGCAATATTATTATTAAACATCCAATAGTTTGCATGCATGTTAACATTTTTAAAGCAAAATGTGTTCAATAATACATGTATTTCAAAGTTTCAAGCAAAATTACTTTAACTGAAGGGGTAGATTTACCCCACCCACTTTTGGAAAAAAACATTTTTTTATCAAATTATTCATAAAACACCTAGAACTGATTTAAATAAGCACATATGTTTTAACAAACACACTTCTATTCTTTTATGTAAAAAAGAAATCACCACAAGTTCATAATAATATAATTTTCTGCTTTATCTCACTTACTTGCTCATGCTTCAAAAATGTATTCACATGCTTTGGAGAAATATACTCATTAAATTTATAGATGAATGTAATATTATTATTAAACATCTAACAGTTTGCATTAATGTTAACATTTTGAAAGTAAAATATGTTCAATAAAACATTTATTTTAAAGTTTCATGCAAAATTACTTAAATTGTTGGGGTAGATTTACCCCACCCACATTTGGAAAACTATTTTCATTTGTTGAATAATTCATAAAACAACCAGAACTGACTAAAAGTAAGCTTATTTGGTTAAACAAACACATTTCTATTCTTTTATGTAAAAAAGAAATCACCACAAGTTTGTAATAATATAATTTCGTGCTGTATCTCACTTGCTGATGCTACAAAATTTTATAACGGTTGCTGCTTCGTAAAACAAATAATATACCTTTGTAATTACACTTCTTAATTGATTATGCATTATAACATTCCAACTGAAAATGTAGTTGAAAATCGCATGGGAAAACACATGTAAACAGTCATAATAAGATTTGATGCACTCTTTTGTAATAAATCACTGATCTATAATAAATGTCTACTTGATTTCAACGTTTGTGCTGAAACAAGTTTTTGCTGCAGTCACTTTAGATATGCCAACAAATCAAAAACTTCATTGAGTATATAACACACAACACCTTTCCAAAACCCAAACTGCGTAAATATTCTATAATCAAAATACAGTTAAACAATACCATTTTAAGATACCATTTTCAAAGGTCATTTTCATTCTCTTCATCATCTACATTCAGTTCCATTAATGTAGGAGAATTGGAACAACTGACACCACGGCATACTCCACAGCTAACTGAGCATTCCAAACAGTGCTTCCTGCAAGTACAGCGTTTACTGTCGCACCCCGTTTTACAGTTACATCTGATGACTTTCAGTAAATACTCTGGTGCTTGAAGCTATAGAGTCTGGCGACGGATACACATTATTATCAGTAACAATGCCCATAATATCCGATTTAATCAATTTTGCAACTGTTTTGATAAGTTGTTTCTTTTCTTCATCTTCAGTTCTTTTTCTTTTGTTTTCTTCAAAGCTGTGTAAAATTGAAGATGCTGTTTGCCTTAGTGCAAGTTTATCAACTTGTCCTTCTTTGCTGCTTATAACAAGTGTTTCGCCAAAATAATCTATTAATTTCCTTTTCAAGTGCTTCGCCGAGTATGCATGTTCACCACATGCTTGATCCATCAAAGTAACCAGTTCTGAAATAGTAACAACATCTTGACTGTCTTCTAGGTATTCTACTACTATCATAAATCCATCATTTATATCTCTACATGGTCTTCCAGTTGGACTTTTGACAGGCATATCTTGAAATACTTTTGGAATATGTCTACCAGTTCTAAAATTAACATTACATGCCTGGTGGTACACTGCATCTGCAGCAGGCAAGTCTATAACAGATGCTAATCTACAGGCTACATTGTCTGCCCATTCATCATTTCTTTGTTCACATACTTCTTTTATTGTAGACTGAAATTCAATACTTCTAATTGGAAACACATCAGTCCTCTTTTTCTGAAAGACAGTTTGGCATCTTTTTCACAAAAAATACATTTATGATTAAAGTCAAAGTCATTTATAGATCTTAGTGATCTGTTTTCGTTACCATTTATGTCTTTTTCTTTTAACAAATTTCGTTTTAGGGTATATTTCTTTCTGCAGTCTACGTGTACTTTTTGTCCTGCAGTTGTTTTTATTCTGTCCTGTTTCAATGCACTTATCTCATTGATCCCTTGACTGCCTTTTGCACCAAGATTGCAATATCATCATGATTGGTGACTACCATTTCACATATGGCACACACTTCCATCTATAACATAAAAATGAAGTAAGTACATTTACTGGTGAAATGATCCTTATAAATATGATTTTAAACCAGCTATAAGAAAAAATGATAGTAAAATCACTTGTTGTGTAGTTTAAATATTAATAGCAAAAGCGTATGGACAAGAACTTTCATGAAAAACGTGAAAAAATCCTAAGAATAACAGGGCATAAAAAGTATGGTGATCAAGTTAAAGATATTTCAAAACAGATCTTTCATACATAAGCTAAATAAAGGCAAGTAGAAAGTATTAGTATGTAATTTCAAACTTTGAAAGACTAAGGAATTATTACATGGTCTATAAACTGTAGCTGAGTCGGCTTTTATTATTCCTTACCGTGTTAGTTTAAGTATAGCTATGAGATACATATTTTGGGCAGCATCAGAGTTGATCAAATTTGTCAAACACAACAAAGACTATGGCAGCAAGAACGAATCTGAAAAGACACATATCATTAAGATATAAATA
Organism: Saxidomus purpurata; assembly: GCA_022818135.1. Lineage (NCBI taxonomy): Eukaryota > Metazoa > Mollusca > Bivalvia > Venerida > Veneridae > Saxidomus > Saxidomus purpurata. Next base: position 17,729,486 of record JAFMSR010000018.1, on the reverse strand, counting down.
TAAAATTCATCTGTAAGTTATTTGCAACTCTTCTTAAATAACTAAATGTGAACGTGAACTGATCATGCAAAGGTATACATAAATGTAAGAACTTTTAAAATATGAAAATAATTCTTATCTTTTTAAAGAATAAACGTAATAGAAACCTTTATGTCTTAAAACCTTCTACAATGTATCTGTTTTAAATGCATAAAAGTTTTATTAATTACATATGGAAAAACCGAAACCGAATCTGACTTACCTAGCTTAATTTAATACACTTCAAACATTATCAACATTTCTTTACTTTCTCAGAAACCACATAATCTGAAAAAACAGTAGTGGGCAAGGAATGATTATGTTCATCCATTTTAATGTTAACTCATCGTTTCAATTATGAACACATCATATAAAAAACGTTTGAAGAAAAATATAAATGTGTGAAAACATCAATTATCGAGGAAGCAAGACAGATATATAATAATTCTTTTAGCACATACATTTTCTCTTTCAAATTCAGAATATTTTTAACGTTTTATAAGAATAATGAAAATTTAAATTTCTTACCTATCTTTGTCAAATACATTTTGCACATTACCAACATTCTCCTACTGGCTTTTCGTGCACCAGATAGATCAAACTAAATGAATCTGAAAAAAGTATATCAATGAATAAGGACTAATAAATGTATAACAAAGGCAAAACTGTTTTCAATTTATGATATAGCCATATACAGAAACGTATACTGTGAAATGACTTGATTGAAGAATATTAATTATAAATACCATAGGACAGATAGAAAACATTAGCAATATACATTGTCACAAATAAGGTGGTTTTTATGTATCATATTGTGAAAATGAAACAAGAACAAAATTACCTGTTAACGTAGCTTTAATTAATTGAAGTTGGACTGCTTAAGTTCTTAAAACACTACGGGGAACTTGTAACAACAACCTAGAAAAGAGAAGACAAAAACATTTCAGTTAATTCTTAATACCAATGAAAGAATCATTTGTTCTCACAAAACTAACATAGTATTTTTCTGAATTTAAACTTCTTACAATGTATATTTTTATCTTTTTTTTATATAAAACATTTATGTCTTGTTACCTTGATAAAGATATTGCACATTTCGATCAGAAACTCATCACTGTTCACATAATCTCTCTATGCAGTTTCATCTGTAAAGAAATAATTAAAATAAGTCGCTACCTTTATTAAAAACACACTCTATTGGGTTGGTAAAAGAATTGTTACCGACACCAATATTCAATATGGAAATTTAATATTTTGGCTGAACCGGCGTTCCATAGTTTAAAAAAATTGTGCGTGACCTCCACATACAAGTTTATATAATTTTTCTCAAATACTTGCTTTCTAAATGAATTGCATAAAATTACAATTGAATGAACTATATCTATTCGACTTTTGGGTACTTCCAAGGTTTAAAGTGTGATTTCCATAGATTTGATACTCTACAACGATGACATCTAGCAATCTAGTTAGTGTGAAACTTATTTGACAAACGGTCATTTTACATCAAATAACACTGTTTTGTGATGAAATCAAATACTTACCAGCGTACTGAAGCTCCTTAGAAGTGATTCTCAAAGTATTTTTCGAATAAATCCGGACCGGAAAGCACATTTTAAAGTTATCCACCATTAAAACTATTTATTGTGACGTCACCAATATAAGTATGGATCGACGCTTGCACAAATTATAAAGCACGCAAAAATGTCCTTTTTAAAATCTTTTTCATCAAATGCAAGAAAATGACAACATGTATAGATTGTGATTTTTTCTGTGACTACAATGGACTTTACCCTTTACAAAAAGCACTCGGAAATTCTTTTGCAATTTTGTCTAGGTTCCGAGCTTCCCTTACTGGACTAGTTATATTGTTTCAATGTGAACAACCTAGGAATGTTTTAGCTTTTGTCCGTTATAATTGACAAAAACTTATATGTTATTAGTTATATCAATTATTTATAGATATTATATTTATATTGATAAAACGATAACAAGTGTTGTCAAGCATTTGATATTTCTCAAAATAAAGTAGATCTACTGACTGAAAAAAGTGTTATGCTGACTTTTCGTTTCATTGTAAATGTCTCGTCTGACGTAATCATCTTTATTTTACATAAATGAATCACGAAGTGTGTCAGGCAACAAAGGTAATTTAAACTAGCTTACCGGAAGCTGACACGTAATTCTAGAACATATGCAAGTGACAGACAGGCATGCAAATTTATTTGCAATAATTACACACTCAATGCCATTTGACATAATTCTTGTGAAATGTTCAAAGATCTTACGATACAAAACGGAAGCTAAAAAGAAACACTAACTGGAGTTTGTGTACTAAATGTTGCCTCGCTTTTACGTATTGTTACTTCTTTACGGAAACAAATAGATAAAATTTAGAAACACTTTAGTATCGACAATAAATAATAATGATTATCATCATAATAATAAAAATGATGATAATAATAACATAAAATAATAAGAATGATAATTAAATTTTATTTAACGAAGGTAACATGATTTACAAATAATTCAATACATAACTTATTTTCATATGGCCTTTAAAAGAAAATAAAAAGGCAAAGTCACGACAAAAAAGCCTGTATCTATTTAATGAAAACAATCATACAGAACACAAACAATTATGTTTGAAAAAGTTTAAGCCTACTGTTCTGAAATCCATAGGGATATCGTTCCACGTTGAAACGGTTGCTACCCTGCGTGATATAGAACGCAGCTTGTACGAGTCAGTTTTGGCAAAAAGTGATTAATTTCTGACAAATGGTTTTGGAGTCACATTGTTTAATATCGTGAAAACAAGCAGTGCAGTATGCTTTTTGCAGAAAAAAGGACATCCGATGCATTCTTTATGGCAGACCAATGTAGAATGATCTTAGCTACCTTTTTTGCAACATACTATTTTTTGAAAATATTTAGTGTTACCTTTACTCCAAACGGTATAAGAATAATACAAAATTGGAAAAATGAGTAGTTAATGAATATAATATGAATAATATAAATCAGTTGCACTCAACAGATAGGTCAGGTCCTCTACATAGACAACACGTGTGAAACTGTATAGTCCAGTCAATTGCTATTGACTGACTGGTATTTTCAGCTAATATAATAATTTCTTTTTACTGTATTAGGCATGCTTTAATTCACTTCTTAGTAATAATTATGTTCTATTATTTTCTATCAAATATGTTACGCTACAGTGTCTGTTATTAATAAATTATATGTAAAAATAACATAATTAAAGCCTTACATATACACATACATCTTCAGTTTCTTCATAGCGAAATCAAATCTTTAAAAAGAATGCGAGTTAATTTTATTAGAAATACAAGCTTTTGAATAGGAGAGAAGTACGAAATGGGTACGAATATTTTTGCATCTGTACAAGATTCAGTTCGTTCCTGCAGATGAATAATCCATGTAATCACAAAAAATGTCTTGAATAGAATTTTGTTTATTTTCAGACAAAAATATAATCATCTGAAGAGAAAAAGTGTAAAATTGATTTCCACTGACCATGCATGCTGAAAGCAGACGAAACTGATGTATCCCATTAGGCCATTGTTATATTAAAAACACGTGACTGCAATAGGCACGTCCTTAAGTGGCAGCCTTGGCTGACTGTTTTGGACAGGTGTGACTATATTCAAACAATATCTCACTCCATATTGGTATTCAATAGAAGTTACGTCAAACGTTTGTTATTATATGTCGCTGTTAAGTACTTAGTGTCTCAATTTTTAAAGTAATTGTTTGGAACGGCATAAAAAAGTATGACGTCTTCCAGGAAATGTACATAATTATGTAATTCACTTTCGATGCGTGCGCCTGTCACGTTTATTGACTTGTGAGGCTACAGTCATTTTCTTTAATTGTCTGCTGCCTGATTTTCACTTTAAATGCTATGCAGCAATTTGAAACTGTAAGTATATAATTTCAATAAAACGCAAGTAACATATGCGAAGGTTTGTATAACCAACCAACCAAGTGAGTTTAAAACAACATACCATTCGTGATGAAGTTGTCAAAACTGTATCAATTGTGGCGAATGTGAAAAATGGTTGGGAAACCATTTTAATGGGCAACTTCGGCACAGGTGTCAGGCGTACGATCGGACAGTGTATGAGGTTTCCTAAAACAGTCAGCCACCACAATAACCCAAATAAAGTCTAAGCAAAGAACTGAAATCTAAATGACTCTTCAACACAATTCAAGTAAAGAGTTTATTTGAGAATGACCATACAAAAGATGTTTTAGGGCCTATTTGCCACAAAAATATTTAGCGCTTTGGTGAATTATAAAGTGTCAATGCAGAGACCAAGATATAACTTTACGACTGTCACTAATTGTTCGTTGCTGTTTTGCCTCAACGTCCATTACTTTACAGTAATTGACACAGCGAGCAGTTTTAACCTACCGTCGTCCCTGGAAATGGTCTGTTTCAAGAAACTACCAACTTTCTCATATAAAGAGAGCACTGAAGCAACTTGACCATTAATGAATGAAAGGTTAATCGATTTCAAGTCAGTGGTAATTGAGGCACAATGGCAATGGACGTACATCTGTCACCAAGGTTCAACTGCGATAGTGGTACAGCGGTCATGAAGGTACAGTGGCAATGGAGGTACTGCGTCCATCGAGGTATAGCGGTAATGAAGTACAGCGGTCATGGAGGTACATCATCGGCCGTACAGCGGTCATTGGGGTGCATCGGCCAAAGAGGTACATCAGTCATGGAGATGAGCTGACCTACTGTTAAAACTGACAGGTCTTTTATCACATGTCTCGTATAAATCTTGGAACTTCTTTGAACCAGTATTTCACTCCTTGGTGTATAACCTGTTTTATTCATCCATTTTATGTATTTTATTTAGATAAAATGATGAAATTATTTGAAGTTCATACACCGCCTATCATGCTTTTGTCATAATGCAATTCATGTAAAAAGACTTTCTTTAAATTAAGAAATGATTATTGATAAAGCAAAACCAGAAATCGATGAACAAATATAAAGCGCTGATGTGAATAATAAAATTTCTAACAAAAGTAGTAAATGTTGTTAATACGAAAGTAAAACCAATAAAAATAAATGTTTCTCTGAAATCTGCTCTTACTTGTATCACTGTCTTAGTTCTGTCTTGTCTGATTACATCAACTCTCGTTGGTGTAATCACGTGTCAACGAGAATTGTCTGAGAAGAATAAAATTGTGCAATAACAAAATGTCTGGAAAATAAATCAGTAGAACTATCTGTCTGTGATGAGATGGTGGAAATATTGAGATTGGTATCCGCGGCTAGTTTTTCCGGTGAATATGTGAGGATGACGTCACATGATTGAACGCTTTTATATCTTTTTTCGATTTGTGTCATTTATGCGTAAACTACGTATATATATTTTTTGTCGATGAGGAAAGAAATCGTATGTAGATTTTAAAAACGTTCATAGAGTTATAGGTAGTTCAATCTAATTTGGATTATTTACACATGTACATCTATTTTAGAATCATAACTTTTAAATACTTTCATGTAGAAAAAGAAAAACAAATTAAAGTGTAGGTATGTTGGAGAGAGAAAACATAGTATTACATATCAGTATATATATACCATAAATAATCTAGAAAGTATTGGGGTATTAGTCGCGATTGACCCGCATAATTTTATCACACAGGATCACGGTCATACAGTTTCAGACATAAAGTTGGTGTTATCAAAGCATGTTCTAAAATATCAATGTTTTCACTAAACAGCCTTATAATATACAAGATATAAATCTTTACATTTTAAAAATCAAGACGATTCGTATTTAAGCCGTGTTGCAATAATTACATATGTTACCTGTGTTTTTCAATGCAGAAAATATTTATCTTCAAGATGATATACACGACAACATATTATCTCCTCTGCTGTCGGTAAAATTCTTGCTGAAAGTCTACCGAAGGCAGTAAAAGTTTTACAAGTACACTCGTGTTGGGAACGTGTTCGTCTGGCTACTAGACTGGCACCAGTCGTTAGAGTCATTACCTCATGTCTTTTCTGGATATTTTACAACGTCTTCACAATTTCTCCTTCCCTTGACTGTTGAGATGAGCTTTGATTGAGACAAATTTTTGATAGAGTTATTTTTCTTAAAAGAAAATAAGACTTTGAGAGAAGAAACACCTCTCAATCTCATCAGACTTTTATAAGTCTATCTGGCTATCCGTTTTGGAGCCTTTTGCATCCATACCGCAAAACTTGGTTCCTTCGAGCTAGGTGGTGTCGATACGAAGGGTGCAAACGGGTAACCAGACGAAACCACGTTTCGAACACGAGTATTTTTGTGAAAATATATTAAGAGAATTGTCTGAAACGGACACCGTATACACAAAAACGTAAATTGCAAGACAGCTAATAAAGTATCAGTAAAACAGAGCAACATAAGTTTACCCCTACCTCAATGATTAAATATTTGAAGTTATGATGCACATCTTGACTTACTACGGATCACCTCTGCTAACTTTCATTGAAATCCCTCCATGCGCTTATGAGAAGAGTTGACAAGAAATATCAATAATTTGTAATTGTGACCTTGACCTAGAACAAATCGAAATTTCCCGACAATATGCAAAACTAGGCCTAGTACTTATCACTTCGGCCAAGTTTCATTGGAATCACTGCATTCGCGCAGACAAGATTTGGAGTACATCAGTCCAAACTTCCAGACACGCAGACATCTTTTCTGACAAGGACAAAATAAAAATGTCATAATGTGACAAATTTAGGGAAGACGTATGGAAGTACCATGTAAGAAACTCACTGCAAAATTAAATTTTGTCTGGAGCGTTATTTGACAGAGACTACGGTCTTGATATAAATGACTTAAAGTCCCAGGATCACATTTATCATTAGCTCTCATTTTATCAAGAAAGATGTCTTACTGACAGAAATGATCTTTATTTGCACCAAAAACATTCTTTGATTTTTAAATCGATAAGTACATATTAGAAAAATAGCGCAGTATATTTTTTAATTACAGTATACGTATTGCAAAAAATAAGAAAGGCTTTCTGGCAACTATTTTTCTTGAAGAAACAACTTAAATACGAAAGAAAGACATATGCCAACATTGTTTTAGAGTGAATAGAACATGGTTCTATAATTATCATGACAATAAATTTATGTAACTATATCAGTAAATTCAAAGTGATCCTGGGACTTTAACGACATATTCTTCTTCTTTCTTCAGATATAACCAAAAACTCTTCCCATTCTTCTAATGATTTATATATTAAACTCATTTAAAACATTCTTAACAATATAACTTCATATCATATTAATTTTAAACAAAGCATTTTCCCTAAACTTTAATTTATTTGATATTTTAGTATATTTCACTTCTTGAAATTCAAATGTTACAGTTTATGGACTTTTCAAGCATTGAAATAATAGTCATACAGTTATTGATGTTCAGTCTTGGATAATACTATGCCAATTGCGTATTTACTATTGCACGGGACAGGCAATAGAGTAGAATATTTATCCGATCGATACAACTTTTCCAGAACATTGTTTGAATTTGCGTAATCTACTAAAGAAAATGTCTGGACATTTGCTTAACTGAACGCGCATCATGTCAAATCATCAAATAAAAGGTATATATACTTACGTAAGTGGATCCAATTAGGAAGATAAATAAGACTTTTAATTTGTTGAATAACTTAATTATTTAATGCTGTTCTCTTGAATTCTTAAAACTCTTATAACTATACAAACAATTAAAGTCTTTTAGAAAATCTTGACTATAAATATAGGTAAATACGATTAAAAATGAGAGATAATGACAAATATAAAGGTACAACCTAATGTTCATCTTATTAGTATATGAACAAAGGAATTTTTTGTAAACCAACAACGTAAATATTTCTTGAAAAATAAGTATTCTACTTTTCACACGATTCTCGCTAAAAGACTTCTGCATTACCTTTAAATTTCACTTTGAAAGAAGAAGAAGGAGAAGAAGACGAATAAAAATTTATTGACTCAAACTTTACACAGTTTTTGTCACTCAAATATTTATATACAACATATGTGCAAAATTATTACCATCGTTTGGTCGAAGCTTCATATCTACAAAATTCCTGATTTTAACTTACTAGTTGTGAGAGTGGTCTTAAGTAAATTCATTCTGGTTTTCCTGGCTCCATGTGCATTTCATTTTCAAATAAAATCCGCTTAAATGAGAGACAATTACTGGTGAGGGTTTTCTGCTTCCATGATTCAGTACAGTTAAGTCATTTCAGATGACTGTGTATGCAGTTTGTTGGGTTTATGCTCAATTTGTATGACAGATATCCGATACCTAAAGCACAATCAACGCGGAAAGTGACAGATAATTGGTATAAAAATACATGCTTTATGTGACAGTAATAGTTCTTGATATGATATATTATGTGACATCGGAGTGCACCAGTGTAGACGATTACGTTAAAACAAAATGATGTTTCTCCAGATCAAAATTTAAACCAATATTTTGTCACCTACTTTTTCAAGTTAGGCCTCAACACTTCTTCATATGGTAGAATGCCTTTCTTATGTGCCGGTATATCATCATATGTGTCATGAATTGTCAACAAACTTAGGACTATGAATTATGTCGACACATGCACAGCCACCAGGCCAAGTACAATTTTCTTTATGATTCTATTGCAAAGCACGAAGTATTCCCATTAACAGACTAGTAACAAATTGATAAATGACATTTCGGACTCAACCCATAACAGTGTCATTGTTGTCATACAGAGCGTGTATACAAGACCAGTTAGCACATTTTACATTTCCTTTTCCATCATTTGATTCAAACAAAATTTGCCATTAGTTTCAACGACCTGCCTTACCAATCATAAACACTTAGTGAAGGACAGTAGATATAATGCCACTTTATGCCTAATTTCAGACTTTATACATTGAGTGACTAGTATACCAATTACCACGAATCTAAAAAGTTCATTCAGTGCTCTAATACATTTACCGGTGTTAACCTGATTCATTTGTTCTCGATTGCGAAACAAGTTTTAACAATTTAGATCTTTTCACATTCCAAACCGGCATACTTTAGGCTGCGAAGTGGGTTTTGTTGGGTCATCATTCATTGTAACATTCTGCGTCTATGGAAAGATAATGGAACAATACAAGCGAGTTTGTAATCTTCTTTCATGGCGAACGTGCCTAGTTAGGGCAACACCTCCCGTCGATGGTTATTGCTACGGCAGGCACAGGCCAATACATTTAAGTTTCGTTCCTAATTACGGCATAATTCGGACGGAGTAAATATGCGAAAACGAGTGATCGTATCATATGAAAACTCTGTAATTCAGAATAGACAACACAGTACAATCATAAAGCTTTGTAAATGGTTTGTACGGAAAATAATCAACCAACCTTCTATTTGCTATAAGTGCTCGTCCGGTCGGCAATAAAACAAGCATAGCAATTCGAACAAAACCGTAAATATTTACACAAAAGAAAACAATCATTAACCATGCTTGCTTTCACCAAAATCAATAATCGTTAATCAATTGCTTGCATCTGAATTTTGCAAAATGCCCCGAGAGAAAATTGTTGTTGTACCAATATGATTGTTCTGAAATAGCTTGTTGCAGACACATTGTCGCTCAAAATACTGCCAATATTACATCCGCCTACACTTTTCCTGAGATTCCAAGCTGATATGTTTAGGTAAATCATATTTTGCATAAGACACTCAAATACTAGAGAACCCCAAAATAAACAGCTTTTGACGACTTTTAGAAATTTATTAGCACTGGTCGAAAACATGGTATGCAATAATGTAATATCATTCTAGGAACGATCTTAGATTTTGCTGGTAATTTCTTTTACTTTTGAATCAATTAGAGTTAAAGTGATGCATACTACATGTATGTAGACTAGACGAGCTTCTTACGCACCACCTGCCTTTCCCTTCCTTATTTATATCAACCCTATCAATATCTGTCAGCTGATTTTTAACTATCGGTGTACAAAAGCTATCATGTCTTGCATTTTATGAAGACACTGGGTAGATACTGCCGTTACATGAATTTCAAAATGATCGAGTGGTACAAATTATATGGCAGACCATTTTGATTTAACGTTTAAACATCTGTAGACTTAACATGGGTTTTTGCCTTGGTGCTCTTTCTTGGGAAACCTACTCTTAAATTTAACTTCCATATGAAATTTGTATCAGTCGATCATTTTGGAATTCATGTAACAGAAGTATCTACCCAATATCTTCATGAATGCAAGACATTATAGAGTTCGTGCATTCATAGCTAAAAAAGCATACAGCTTGCAGATATTGTAAGGGTCGGTAATTAAATAAAGTAGGAAAAGGGCAGGTGGTGTGTTAGAAGTTTCGTTTAGTATATATCTACGCTTAAAATGGTTTTAACGTATTTTAACAGTTACTTCAGCAATCGCCAAATATGGAAACAGTATGGGTAAAGTTATCACCGTCTCACCTACATTTTTGCAGACCTACGCATGGCAAGTTAATAGATAAAGGCAATCAATGAAGAATGGCATCATTTTTGCACGACTTTATTTATTTAGGTGCTGACATTTTAATAACAAAAATGATTTTATTACGTCAAAACCGTCTAAACTATATGCATATATGAAAATTAATGGTGAAATCATTTTTGATAACCTCAGCGTTACTAATTATTTTAAAGTGACATTATGCTCATCTTACTGCACATAGTGTATTTTTGGCGACAGTTTTATAAAAGCAATTTTCGGTTGCTGTGCATTTAAATGTGTAAACTAATGATAATGCCCATTTTTTGTGTTAGAAATGAAAACATTGGACAAATAAAATAATAGTTCCTTCGTTCGGAGTGATTTCCCTTGTGTTGTTGTAGTTGTTAGTACAAAAGATTGCGGCAGTGGAAGGGAAGCAACTCCTCCGCAGGGTTTTCTTAAAGACTCTCCCAGTCAAAATAGGAAAAGTAATATTTGGAAAGTTATTATTTCGTACTGGTAGCAGGAAGAGTTTGGTGTATTGGGTTAAAGCTATATTCCCTACCCTTTTTACAAACACCTATTTCTGCTGATTTTTTTCTTGAAAAAAATGTGCATAATGTTACTTTAATATATTTTTCACTACTGTTGCATCAGAGCTTGTTAACAAATCTAATAATAAGGATGGAGATGTAAGGTTCTAATCCTGGTGAATTGTTAAATGAATTGTTTTAAATGAATCCTTAGTCTGTATCAATGTGATATTCGTTTCTATTTTTATTAGTTGTATTTCTTTATAGTCAAGTCAAAGAATTCATTGGCATAAACATTATATATATATTTCTCGCCAAAATACAATGTTATGGCGGTTTGAAAACAATTGAAAAGTATGATGTTCAATATATACAACATGGCAAATAACAGTATGTATACAGTATTATACATGCCACTATATTAACATGGTCACAAGTTATAAGATCGTACAGTTATGTCTTTCATATGCGGAAATGAATTATAATAATAATAATAATAAAATAATAATAATAGATTTATTACATTTTATTCATATATGTGCGATATTATTATGACATTAATTTCATAATGCCAATTCCGTTTGTGTGTGTTCTTTTTTATCTTTTTTTCAGGTTCAATTTGAGAAATCGTCATAATAATTACCCTAGGCGCCTTTCTTACTGTATTAAACCCGTTGTCATTTATTGTTAAGTAATTATGCTATTTTTTGTTAGTTAAAGGCGGAACAATTTCAAATATATTGTAAAACATAAGGACGGTGCGAAATATTTTGCATCTGACCAATATTATGTTCGTACCTGCAGACGAATATCCCCATGCCATCACCAAACCTGCCTCGAATAAAATTCTGTTTTGCTTTCAAACAAGAAGATAATTATCTGAAGAGAAATATGCTTACAACCATACATGTCCTAAGCAGTCAAAACTGATATATCCGAGTAGGCCACTGTTAGATAAAACAAGAAATATCTTTCAAAAAGATAAACGTTGTTGAGCCAAATAAGATACCCGAGACCGGATATTTCAATCTGCATCTATAGCCATTGAAAGAGATCGTAATATTCGTAACATTTGATTGTTCCCAAATGTAGGTCAAAACCCAGCTTCTTCAGCTAACGCCGAAACACACATGTATGAAGTAGGCTCATCCCTAAATGACAACTTTAAATGCGTGCTTCGGTCAGGTTTGACTGAATTCAATCAATAGATCGCTGTCTATTGGAATTCTATTTAGTATTTAGTGTCTTAGTTTTTAAAGTAATTAATTTGAACAGCAGAAAAATACGTCGTCTTCCAGGAATCGCATATAATTATGTAATTGCGCTTGTCACTTTGACTGACAGTGTGATACTGTGCTTCCTGGATGTCTCTAACTGATATTTCCTTTTAATTGGCTACTGCATGCATTTATACTTTAAATTCTATCCAGCAATTTGAAACCGTTAGCGTATAATTTCAAGAAAGTTCACGTTATATGTCCACTGGTATGCAGAACTGAGTAATTTTAAAATATACAGCACGTGACAGAGACGTCATAAATTATCAATTAATTTCAAAGATTGATTACGACAATTTCAAATTCTTTCCTCTCCCTCTTGTTCTGATGCATATGATTTGTCTGTGACATAACATTGTTTTGATATACGAATTCTTTTTATGAATATTGTTTTAGATATAAAACAAATTTATAAATATAATTATAGTTTATACATCCCCTGTCACGGTACTGTCACAGAGTAATTCATTTAAGAAATACATTTAAGTATTTAAATTAAGGAATGATGAGTGCTCCCAGAAACAAAAAAGAAAAAGTCTCTCTAAGCAGATATAAAGCGCTTTTTCATTAATTAAATTTCAAACAAAAATAGTACAATGTGCTTAATACCGACGAAACAAACAGATTAAATCTAAATGTCTCTAGAATCTGCTATTACTTGTAGCACTGTTTGAGTTCTGTCTGCCTGGATACATCAACTCTCGTTGGTGTAATCACGTGTCAACAAGATTTGTCTGAGAAAAATAAAATTGTGCAAAAACAAAATGTCTTGAAAATAAATCAATGGCACTATCTGTCTGTGATCAGGTAGTGAAAATACCGTGATTTGCAGCCACTTCTAGTTATTCCGGTGAACACATGAGCATGACGTCACATGATGTACACTATATATTTTGTTTACTGTTCTTGGCATTTAAAGGTAAACAGTATTTTTTGTCAACAAGGACACAAATCGTCGTGTTTGAAAACTTTCATGATATTTTAGATTGGTCAGTCTAGTTTTAATAAATTAGATTCTACATCAATGTTGAAATCATTACCTTTCAAGAGATACAGATAAGACGAGAAATAAAAAATAAACTATATGCATACTAGTTATCACTAAACAATCTGAGGATACATTGATAGGTTATTTGCAAATCGCTGATCTTCCACAGCTGGAGATTTTATTCCAAGACAATGTTCAGCAATATGTTGTGTATGCTTTGGTCGTCAACACCTTAGATTTATATGAAGTCCTCCTAATACGGTTTATACATTTTCTTAACCCATGTAAAGTCTGTTTTTGACAACATCTAATAATCCATCAAAGCAGTTATACGGTGCTGTGCGCTGTGACGGGCAAAAAAGCATCTATACAATAGTATACTTACTAATGCTTACTGATGACTTATTAAAATACAAAGTGTTTCTATAATGAAGTATTGACATACATTGTAAATAAAAGTACAGCCGACTTGACTAGATCATGATAGTTACATTCCATGTATCTTTTCGATACAACACTCAGATGATGCTTTAGCTTCATTCTTGAGCGTAACTGAATATGGATTCTTTGAAGAGTTACGGGTTACGTGTATGTAAGTTTAACTTAGTTACAAAATAATGTCGCTAGTCTGAATCTGTTTGATACCTATAAACCATTCAACAAAGTGTTCAGACAATCCCGCGAAAGGTAAAATACCCGGCACAATACAGTTATCTAAATGTAAAAACTGATACAATGGTGATGCTGTCAGTAGCCTTCCCTATAACTCGTTTGGCGACAAGAACTATCGTGTTATTGATTAAACTCTTATGGTCCTTTACTATCAATGTTAAGTATAAAACTAGGAAAACCTCCAAAGTATCTTCTTGTCAAAACAAGGCTCAGAGCTCGAATATTTTGCGTGTAAATATTTATAGTGGTCTGTTACCAAGCTTGTACAAATTATGCACATTGGGTCAAAATTGGCCATGACCGGGGTAACTTGCTTCACATAGAAATACAAATGTATTTAAAAATAAACAGCGAGACAATGAGTTCAGATATTTGATGTGTGTTGTTGTGTTGTAATTCTCTGCCAGATTTTCTAAAATCGTCCCCTTTGGTTCAAAAGTTGCCCCGCCTAGGGAAATGTTAAAGATTTAATTTTGTCAGACGCTGCAAGACATAGAGCTTAGATATTTGATGTGCAGCTTTGAGAGTGGTTTGCTTTTGTTCAAGATTTCTAACAAGTGAAAACTGACCCTTATGTGGGGTCACTTGTTTTACATAGTTTTTTGTAAGACGAAGCAAAACAAATTTTCTTGTTTAAAACCACAAGGCCGAGAGCGTAGATATTTGGTGTGTAGTATTGTCTAATGGACCTCTGCCAAGAGTGTTGAAATCATGTTCCTAGGTCAATTATGGCTCCACATGTGGGCACTAGTTTGAACTTTTACAGGAAAGGTATTTTAAAATCTTTTCTGAAACAATAACGCCAATATCTTAAATATCTAGTGGCCCTCTGCCGAGTAGGTTGAAATTATACCCCTTGGGTCAAAATTCGCCCGCCGTAAGGATAACTTGTTTTACATAGATTTAAATAGGACAGGCATTTCAAATTAGTTTTGTCCAAATCTGTAAGCCCTGGAGCGTAGAAATTTGGCATGTTGCCCTGTGTAATGGAGCTCTTCTCAATATTTTTCAAACCATACCCCAGTGATCTATTTTGGGTCACTTATTTTGTTTACATGATTGTATGGGAATAACTGTTTTTTTAAGTTACAGTCATGAAATTTGGAGCTTGTTTATTGATTTCATTTAGATATTACCATTAACTGACCTTGACCTAATTTACTGTTTTAAGCTATATTAATGCAATTTGGACACTGTGTATAATCTTCCACACAAATTTCAAAATTGACACCAGCTGACATTAATTGTGACCTTTTGATCTATTGTCTCGTTTTTGAAGCTCCAATTGGGAAATTTGGACTTTGTGTAAAGTTATGCAACCATATTACAAAACTGCTATTTGCTTACCTTGGTCAAGATCTGTTTACCCATTTGCTTGTTTTTAAAGCTACAGGTATGAGATTTGGACAGTGTGTATCAGTTAACCTCCAACTTCTCCTCAGCTGGCATTGATCGTCAGAGTTTGACCTACTTTCTTGCTTTTTCAAACTACATGGCTGAAACTTCGACCATATGTACCGTGTTGCAAGGAAATTTTAAAAAATCCCTGACCTGAATCATGACAGTTTGATCTTCCTTCGTATTTTTCAAGATGCATTTGTGAAGTTTTGACTACGTGTGCGTTTTGAAATCATGTGAATTTTAAAATTACCCTTTCTGACCCTGTTTCTAACTACATACATAGATAAGATATGTAATTTATTTACTTATCTAAGTAGATTAATTTATTAATTTATTTTGTGGTGTAAACGTTGCCATTGAAAGCAAAAGCATTCAAGTGTATGCAAAAAGGCAGCAGCAGAAATACTGTAGGGCAAATTATCACCTAAGAAGTATTAATGGTTTTAACAAACTTGCTTTAAAATGAACACCATAGTACACAATGCTACAAAATATCTAAGCTTTGTGCCGTGTGTTTTACAAGAAGTTTTGTACTGAAAAACAAACCACTTAATTTTACCTTTATATAAGTTTCTCTCTTTGTTCTATAGGAAATTTTGGCTATGTAACTTTTAGTGGTTTCTTCCTCATAATTATACATTGCGAGTTTCTATATGAAAAGGCAACACCTGGGCTGCAGCCAATTTTGACCTTAGGTGCATGGTTCGAACAAACTCGTTGACCCAATTGCTACAAAAAAACTTGATCATTTTTTCATTCTTCTTTCCTTTATATTATAGTAATTTCTAATATTAATTATTAAAATCTATTATTTATATGTCTATAATTTTATATATTTAGTCCATGCATCATATAATGGTCACTTAAAACAGGTGGCTACTTAAAATTATTGTGTATTTCAAATATAAATGATCCATTTAGATACATCAGTGTTGGCTGCTTAAGAAAGGTGGCTCCTTAACTAAGGTGAATATTAACACAGGTTTAACTGTAAACAGCCAAACCTGTGTTACGGACAACCTGTGAATATAAACAACAGCATGGAGAAAACCGTGCTCTATTAATAGATTGTGGGAAAACCTTTGTATAAAGACCACATGTCACCAAGGACCACCACAGCTCCTTCTAGACACTGGCCTTTACAGATTTATAAGTAATATATAAATATTTAATGCGCCTTTTATAATACTGTCTATAATATTATGGTGTTTGCATAAATGTATTTTTTTTTTCTTTTCTTCCAAGGGCCGTTTAAAAAACAGGTGTTTTGACTTTTTCCAATTCATTATGTAACCTTCGTAACATAAAGTTATAGTTGTTATTATTATTATTTATTATCATTATCTTTTTTTTTCAATATGATCAGATCTACTATTATTATTTTTATTATTATCATCATCATTTTTATAATAATAAAACTTAATAATAATTTGAAATTCCCCGAAACTTAAACACTAAGAACAACGCTTCTTAATATTATTATCATTATCGTCATTATTATCATTATCATTATCATTATCATTATCATTATCATTATCATTATTATTATTATTATTATTATTTGATTGTATGTGGCGCTGTAAGCAACAGGCGTAAGGGCACTTGGCCAAAGTACAAAATGTACACTCCAAGTTCCGTTCTTGTCTTATATACAATGTAATTGACTTCTGTCCGAGATTGTCCATTACATAAATCTTAGTTCAGATAAGCTTTATCGAGTATAAATAAGGCATCTCTTCTTCAAACAATAGCAAACTGAATTTTGAATTTTAAAAAGAAAGTGTTTATTTCAAATTTAAAAAAAGGAGGAAATGGCATGTAAGTATATTGAACATTGAAATATTATTATTATCATTATTATTATTGTTGTTGTTATTATTATTATTATTATTATTCTGGGTGTTTTTTTTATTAAAGAAGTTTTAAAATGTTGAAATCTATAACAATGGTATATATGAGATCATAAAGTCAGTCACTCGTATATGAGTCAAAATTTACTATGCTACTCTGATCCAGGTCAATTGGCTGAACTTAACTTTGTACATTAGATGATTTCTAATAAGAATTTCCTATTTTATCATACTTCCGACTTAACTAAGATAACCATTTCGACTCTTATAGAAATGTGATAATAGTTTTGGAAGTTGATATGTGATATAGTTTCAAAAGCAGCATATAAGGTATATGTCTCTTTTATCTGATTTTGTTGTTGTTGTTGTTTTTTGCTTTTTATTTGTTTTATTTTGTTTTCTGTTTTGTTTTTTCCTGTTTTGTTGCGTTTTTTTATTTCATCGTATAGAATAACTTATAGTAAATAAAAGTTATTGGCTCTTCTCGCCAACATAGTGAAATAAATTTTCAAAACATTTGACCATTAAAAGAATGAATACCGTACAAGAAAAAATCGTAACTATTATACAAGAAAACTTCCCACTATACCACAAAACTACGGCTTCCAATGCGTGCCATTTAAAGTGACATCCGTTGGCGACACTTGGAAACGCGATAAGACATCCCGTCAATGCGATTCGACAGTACGACACTTCGGTAAGACGCCGACCATATGAAACCACGCACGGCGGTGCCAAACGACGCTCGACATGTACTAACAAAAACGCTTTTAAAATGTCGAAATGTCGCTTCGTGTTATTGTGCGACGTATCTGCATCATTAGCACAATATAAAGTGATGCCGCTTCGCTTTGGCGTGTGCTGTTCTGTTCATACAAACACTACACAGAGGATATTTGTTTGCTTTGAGTTGATATGGAATATATCTCACCAAGAAGTGATACAATTGTAAAATTTTCTTATTTACGCGAAATGCGAGTTAAAACAAAAAAAATTTATCACTTTGATTAATATATCCATATGCACTTTAAAAAACAAATTTTCTTTTATTTTATGCAACTATTAAAACAAAAGCAAAACTATGTGTACACTATTAAAAAAGTAGTTCCAGCAACCTATATCACCCACTTGTGACTGATATGAAATCTATATCATCACTCTATTATGTCACTGAAATAAAACACAGTATTTCATTAGTTAGCATAAAATAGAATGCAATACAACATCGCTGTAATGCTCTTTTGCATTGTCAAACGTCGCTTTGCATCGTGGCGCGTCACTTTGCGTCGTTTTGATGTCATATCCTAGCATTGGCGTCGCTTCGACTAGTCGATATGCTGTGTTGCGATTTCGTGCGTCGTCCTCGAATATAGCAGGGATCGTATATACTATTAATTACAAATCCTGAATATAGCAAGCCAAGTTACTATTTAATAAAAAAAAAAGATAACTCTCTAATTTCATAAAGGCAGCTTCTTACATGTATATGGAGATATCTCTTAAATTCAGAGACTCCTCTGTTAATTAGGACATATCATTCTTGTTATAGAGATATCTCATGTTTTAAAAGATATCAATACTAGATATACCTCTCAATGCTACATAGATATATTTCTATCGTACAGAAATAACTCTCCTAACTTAAAAGATACATTGTACATTGTCTCTCTGAAAAAGAGATATATGTTCAACAGAGATATCTCTTACGCGTAGAGAGATATTACTCAAAGTTATGGAGATATCTTTCTAATCTTTGTTTTGATGAAAAATATCTTTATGATGACCGTTAAGAGATATCTCTTTTCATTAGAAAAATATATCATTATTTTGCAAAGGTATCTCTGCAAAATTGAGAGATACCTCTCATACGGTACAGTTGTTTTTTGCAATGTTAATTGATCCTTTGCCCGAGCGTTTCGGAGACCATAAATAGAAGCGGGCACTGGATACTTTCGACTTACAGCTCCGTAGGGTTCATATTAAGGGTACATTTGTTTAATATGCAATTAGAAATGAAAAGATTTATTCATATTTGTATTTTTGCATGAACATTAAATGTGCTTAGATAGATGTTGTGCAACATCGTCTAGTCGTTCTCTACTAATTTGGTTCAAATTATGTCTATGGGGTAAAAACAGGCCACATCCCTGGGTTATTTTACATATCTATTTACTGTATCTGTATACTGTATCTCTCAAAAATAAAAATTTATCTCTCAAATGATGTTAAACATATACCTCTTTCGGTTTAAGGAATATGTCTTAAAGTTTAGGTGATTTCTTTCTATAATACAAAGATATCTCTCAGCGTGAAAGAGCCTCGGATAATTTCTATGAAATCAGGGTGATATCTCTTTTTGGAATAAATATTAAAATGGTTGTGACAGGCCAAATTGTATATGGTACTAACATAAAACGAGGTGAAACAAACCTGCTTAACTCATTTTCCGTCAAATCAGTGGTAACAGACTAATGATATAACCGCAGATGGTCGACTATTAACCAGGTTTGATCGACTCTGTAACCATGTACATCACGACAAATGTGTCAGTTGTTACGGTACCATTTCAGGGCGAGGCAGATACATCCTTTTAGTATTCGACTGTATGCTCGTGGTGGGGATCTATTTTTGTACGGATATTCCAAGCGCCCTGCAGACACAGATTGAGACGCCACCTAGCGACAATTGTACAGCAGAGGGTGCTGCTAACCGTTCGTGCTGCAGTGATTGTCTCGGACTTGGTGCTGCACAGTACAATTTATTGTACACTGTATACTCATGGACGTAAGTATGTGTACTTATACATGAGTTTACATTCTGCACAATATGAATGATGTCTTGTTTCATTTTCTGCACATTTGTTTACTGATAAATATCTTAGGAGAATTCCAAATGGGAGATTAATTGCTCTCATGCTGTGCGAAGCTGACCAGTGACCACTTAGCAAGTAATTGATAAGATTGATATTGCCCTGTACCTACATGTAACGGTCTAGGTTCATCAGAAGTGCTGAGAATTATGTCATTAAAACACACCGTGTTTATGCTTACTCACTGAGTTTACGGCAACTCCAAGCTCCGACAGCAATAGGCCTATGTTTCTTTGTGAGATATAAGGAGGCAATACTTCAAACTGTCATCCTCAATCTTGAACTTTGACCGTCAGCTGCTTTTTATTGTTGTCGTCGATTTTGTTGTTTATAGTGAGACAGTTATCCAAAATTATTTTGCTTTGAAGCTTCTATAGCAAACGTCAAATTTTAGATATATATTGCACAAATATTGCACACAAATTTGGATTTATAGCACTTCTTACGGTGCAATAAAATAGATACAGTATATCATCAGGTTGGTGAATTTAGCTGTCATACACTTTAAAGAAATGCAATTTTTTTATAGAAGCCTTGTAAAGAGCAGGAACTAGTGTCCGTCATCTGACTGCTGGTTGACGTACGGAGTTGATCCAAAAGCTAAGATGAAAACAATTGGCCAGTGATGGATACATTTTGTACACGAATATTATCTGTTTCACAAAGTTTTAAATCAACGAAAAGAGAGGAGGCAAAGTTATATTTTTGATTTAGTACAGACATATAGGAAATAACTATTATGAACATGTCCTTTATACAAAAGCTTATACCTATAATTAATATGCATTAAAAACCTGATATATTTGAATGACTTGCACATCCAGACTTTGAGAAACAATCAAAAAATAAATATTTATAAATATAACAACTTTTATAGTAATGTTTCGTCGGTGTTTATATTATATCGGTCAAAACTAGACGGTGGCGATTCACCTTGAACTTTATACTTATATATACATTTTACATTTTGGAGAGTCGAGGTCAAAGTCTGATGTATATAGATATCGATAACGCCTGTGTTAGAACGCCTATTTACCGCTTTTTCACATTGTTGTAAATTTAAATGCCTTAATTTTGCCTAACTTCACGTTCAAATCTCATTTTGCCTTGAGTAAGCTTTGATCGCGTAAATACACATTTGTTTGCATTATTCTAAGCGTTTGTTTTCATAATACGCGTAATGAGGTATCCAAAAAAAATTCGAATGACCTTCATAGGTCTTCCGTACCAAACAACTGTACACAAAGACAATGCTTACGAAATACGTGAAACTTCAACTCACGTTGAATAGACAGTGGTCACGATTTTCAAAACGTTTTTTTTTTTCAAAATCGAATTATAAAATTGATAATGATGAAGTGGTTTATCATTTTAAATGACAGCAATATTGCATGTCAGTATATTTCATATTGACACAGGCATGGGACAGCTCATCCATTGAAGTATCACCACTGATAACGAGGTTGTAATGAAGTGGAAGTGTAATCCTTTACCATTATGATTGGTAGGGAAGGTCAAATTCTTTGTTCAAGGCTGCAAACCTTATCATTCCAAGTTCAAACTTAGGTGAGGCAATGCACATGAACTTGACATTGTTTCCTTTTAAAAAAGAGTTGTGTAAGCTAAGATTTGTTACATATTTAAACATATGTTCTATTTAATTAATAGTTCAATACTCATGAAAGCGAGGTGTGTCCTGGTTTTTGACCTGCTACGTAGAGAAAAAGCTAGTTTTGATGTAGTAAAAGTTCGCGTGAGACTTCCTAAATAACGATATGCGGTAGCTCATGTGGTAACAAAGGTG
This sequence comes from Saxidomus purpurata, assembly GCA_022818135.1. NCBI lineage: Eukaryota > Metazoa > Mollusca > Bivalvia > Venerida > Veneridae > Saxidomus > Saxidomus purpurata. The sequence continues at coordinate 17,707,561 of JAFMSR010000018.1, read as the reverse complement.
TCAAAGCAAATTTCGAGCAATAGTATCCTCTTTTGTGGGTTCAAGAATGTTTGTTTCATTGACTATCACGAGCACTTCAAGTTGGATTTTGGCACCAGTGTATGATGTATATTGGGTTTTTTTTAACATAATGTTGCCTTGACATTTAAACTATGCAAAAAAGGTTGGGTGCGAGACAAGCTTCTTGATGAACAATACGTAGAAGTTTGAATTTTTGAAATTCATTGAACAGAACGAACTTTTGACCTATCAAGAACTATAACTGTGTATCATGTCACTTAATGTGACCTTTACCTTTCAGCCAAGTACCTAGTAGTTGTGCATTTCATCTTATGAGACGTTCTACAATTCTGTGAAGTTTTATTAAAATCCAGTAAACAGTCTAAAACAGCAGTTGAATGTGTGAACAAACGTGCCGATTTCTTTGTAGAGACGTACGCAGCCATTAGATAGAGCGAAAATGTATTTTGTTGTTTTCGTTAAAGTTTCTTCGTGTGGTGACTGAGTATGCTACCTGACGTACAAAGATTTTTTTATGCGCCTGACTCCCGTCTTTATGTGTACCTACGACATGTTCATACAGGTATATGTGTGCTAAGCGCCTTTCGTTACCGGTGCCAAGGTGAATGTAAATAACATTCAGAAAATAGTTTTATTAACTAATCAAATTATGCAAGGATTTCTTTATATCTCATTTCAGGAGTTCCCTGATGATCCTGCCCGTTGGGTTTGCTATTGACCGCATGGGAAACAGAGGTACATATCACCTTTCAAAATTAAAACGAGACTTTATGTGAATATTGGGTTTGTTTTAGGGGAGGTAGGTTTTTAGGTTCATGTCAAACCGGTTTTCACCGTTATCACTGTTCTGGTAATTAGTTTAGCTGTTCGTTAAATTAGAAACCATGTAATTGACGTGATATTTTTATTGACAAGAGCATAGAGATTATACTGACAAGAGCATAGAGATTATATTGACAAGAGCATAGAGATTATATTGACAAGAGCATAGAGATAATTACAAAGATCATTCAATCTCAGACTACATTCTATAGATATACAAAATACTTCCGATGAATTGTTACATTGTTCTTGTATATTAATGACAACATGAAATGACCCACTCTGTTTTCTCGTGTTTCAGTGTCAGCCGTTGTATTCACGGGCCTTGCAACCAGTGGGTCTTTCTTATTCGCCATCAGTTCGCTGCCAAGTATTCGGAATACCTCATTTATGTTCCCACTAATGATGATAGGAAGGCTTCTCATTGGCGCCGGCACTGGGTCGTCAAGAAGTACGTAACTGATACATGCAGTCAAAAATTATTACTTTGTGAGGGGTTAGGCGGTTGAGACTGTGCGTCAGAGAGACACACACACACATACACACAGAGAAAGGGAGAGAGTTTGTTGATACAGTCACACCTTTGTTAAAGTCACAGGTGTGACTGTACATATAAAGCATCGCCATGTTCTATGTTTGTCGAATTGGTAAGTTTTATAAGCTATTAGAGATACAGATCCAGAAAACTGATGGCACCGCTAGTGGTATATATTACCCTACATACGCCTTATTTCCTCTTGAACTTTATTTCATGTGCTATTGCTTACCTTGGTGACCTCGAAAGTTGATGTAAACGTGTTATTACTGAAAAACTTCTGTTTCCGTCCATCATCTTATATGGACATGATAGGGATGTTTATTGGAGGAAGAAATCGTTGGGCACCGCCTCCTGAAAGTCTTCGAGTCTTCCTGAAAGTCCCGCTGATGGGTTGAAATGTATAATTACACGCTAGGGATATCTATTGGAGGAAGAACTCATTTTACCTCCTATAAATTTGCGAGTCTTCCTCAAAAGTCCTGCAGACCAGTGAAAACGGATTATAACCTGCTAGGGAAGTATGTGGGACGAAGAACTCGCTTAACACCGTCTTCGAATCTTCCTGGAAGTGTCTCAGACCAGTGCGAATGGAGCATAGCCTTTCAGGAATGTCTAAGTATGGTAAAAAAAAGTCGTTATATACCGCTTCCCGAAAGTCTGCAGGTGTTCCGAAAAGTGTTGCAGACCAGAGTTAACGGATTGTAACATTTTAGGAATGTCTTCCATGGGGATGTAGCACTCGTCTGGCACCGCCACCTTAAAGTCTGCGAGTCATCCTGAAAGTGTCACATACCGGTGGAAACGGATAATTTCTGTTTGAATGTCTTTTGGAGGGAGAACTTGTTTGGCACCGCCTCCTAAAAGTCTATCATAAACATCCCAATTATTTTCATTAAAAAGACATTGACCCCAACTTGAACTTTCAAGGTCACGAAGGGTAGCAACGGTACAGATAATAAATTACACATGAAATACAGGGCAATATACACAACTACCATTTTCTATAATAAAACATTTATGTATTTGCTTGTTATGCATTGATCTTTTTATCTGCGGTACAATATCATTTTTCTTGTTATCTTACAGTTGTCCGAGACCGTGTGATCGCAAGCTGGTTCCCAGATCGACTTGCTATGGCGTTTGGTATTGCAGTGTCTACCATGGGACTGGGTAGTGTCCTAACCTTTCTGCTAACATCTAACATAGCAAACTGGATTGGCCTGGGACCAACCCTCTTTGTCGGTTTGTAACTTATTTGTATCAATTAGTCAAATTAAACGTCGTATTGTATCAAAATACATAATAATGAGTAATGTCAATACCAAACTCTTAATATCAAAGCTCCAAATTCCATTAATTAATATACTATTCATTCATGCAATTTTTCAGTTTTAATAATAATTCAATGATGCATTCATAACACGTTAAGGAAACAATTATCCTCTAAATAATGTAAAATTCTGGGAAAAAAAATGAAAATATAGGAAACTTTTAATCTAGCAATTGTGATTGTTAAGTATGTAACAGGGATACGCCCGTGTTGGAATTTTGAGTTTGAATATGTGGATAAGGGTAAAATATGTTCTCCCACCCTACTGAACATGGCCTAAGCACACGTAGCACTATTGGTATATTCAACATAATCCGACCACACAACAGAGTCAGTTGCCCTCAAACTGTCCGGTTAATGAAGCTCGTCAGAACGACCTTTATTCCAGCTACAAAATGTACTTCATTTCTACTGTTGTAGGTGCCGGCGTATGTAGCACGTGTTTCATATCAGCCATATGTCTTTGTTACATTGACTGGTATGGAACAAAGTATCACAGTGGCACCAAAGTTACAATCAAAGCAACCTCCGGAACAGTGAGTTTAAAACTATTTTCTTAATTCGAACCAATAACCTGTACTCTAGCATATTCTAAGTTTCCGATTGTTTGAGACAATCACATTTGCCGTGCATGTTCCGGTTTCTAGTTTAAAGAGAACTTTTTTCCTTTGATTTCTAATCATAACAATGCATATCGGCCCAGTAGCAACTTTACTCCATTAATAGAGTTTGGAGACGATAAAAGTCGTTGCAGAAAAAATGGCTGCGATGAGGATCGAACTTGGTACCTCTCGACCGATAGACTACGTTGTAACCACTGCGTCAATGGGACTCGAACCTATGAAAGATCAATCGAGAGATCACATCACTCCTGCATACAACAATAAGAAAGCGTTTAAAAAACTCCTTTTACAGCGGCATATCAACGGGCATGCGTTTGTCATTTATAGAATAAACGCCATTATTTCGGTACCTTAATTTGATTATTTTGGACAGAGTTTTTCATCCAGCGTTTTCTGGTTTGTTTTGTGTTTCGCTTTTTACTATCTATGTCTAGACTCTTTTAATCCTCACCGTTTTGTCCATGTCTTGATTTCCTATTCCAGAAACTCAGCACGATCCGGAAATTTCCTAAATCGTTTTGGTTGATCAGTGTTATGATAGCGACGTATTACAGTTTCCAGCTACCGTTTACTGCAAATGGAAGGTGAGGTTTATATTCCCTCTTCGGTGAATGGCATTAAAATGCCCTCAAAGTAAAAATTTCATAACCCGTTATTGTAACACTGTAAGAAGAACTGAACCCGCAGCAAAAATGTTTGGTTAAGCGTAAAAATCAAAATGCGTCACTTTTTTATATCTGCCTTTTTATATTCGTCAAATCAAACACTACTTTTATCTTCAGGTTTAACATTCACTTCAACAATATTTCTGTTACTTTTCAAGTAGTCCCTTTAACTATCTAATCATCGTTCCTGAAAGTGACCAGTACTTGACTCACATCCTTGAAGTATCTATAATTGCCATTTCGATAAAGGACAGTCATAACTCAAAGGTTTTTTCAGTATCTTAAATGAACCTAGTTTATTGTTATTATGTTATTACTAATTTATATTTATTTATCTTTTTAAGCAAGTTCATTCAAGAAAAGTTCGGCTACAGCAAAACCCACTCCTCTTACATCAACGGGGTTATTTACGACGTTTCCGTTCTAATTTCTCCATTCGTCGGTATCGTTCTTGTAAGTACGAATACGAGAGAAAACATTTCAGCTACATGTATTTGTCATGTGAGGTTTTATACTGTGAAATATCTGTAATGCTTGGTCATTTTTTTGTTTATTTTGAGTTGATCGTTTGTTACAGTTACTCCCTCTATGTATTACATTTGTTATTTAGTGTGATAAAACTAACTTTTACCTGTAAGCCTTTCGGCTGTCGCTTGGTCACAATTCGATTAAGAAATTTGACACCCGAAAGTAAACGATAAATTTTAGTTCGGACTTATATTAAATTTTCGTGCTTTTCAAGTGTACTTTCTTACTTTGTAGGATAAGGTAGGATATCGCGGCTGGTTAGCATTCATCGGCGCCCTGATGACTGTGCCAATGGGTTTAGTATTGCTGTTCACAGAGTTACCTCCCCTCCCCGTCTACATATGGCTTGGAGTCACGTTTACTATCACAGTGGTAAGTAATGCGTAAATCAATTTGTTCGTTAACAAAAATGCTAGTTGAAACAATGCAAGTTAATCAATGTACTAAAGTCCGGTTGTTCAATCAGAAAATCTACATATAAATTGTTTTACGCTATAGGTGGCGCTGTGGTCTTCCATTCCCTATGTGGTACCGCGTTCAGCTATTGGAACAGCCAATGGTATCGTTTCGTGCATGCTTGATTTGACAGTGGGAAGTACTACTCTTATCATTGGACAGACAGTGTCGCATAGTGAAAGGTAATTATACATTATTTAATTAACTACTCATTGTTAAAGCTGCTTTTTGTGTAAAAATAATGTTCTTCGAACTGTCTGAAATTAGCATATTTTAGGGCGAATCATCAAATAAATTCGTGCAAAGTACTGCAGTATTTTTGAAATTATACGCTACCAAATGATGAAGCGTTAAAAGCGCTTTTGAAATTGCAAAATAAAAATATAATGTAGTAGTGCCGTGAAACCACGCTCACCAACATTTCCAACAATTTTTCCTAAATTACTATGTAGATTTTTATTTTACTTGTGTAGCCATGTATTTTTTTAGTATATCATTTTGGAGGATTTTAATTGTTTCACCAGAAAGTATGAAAGAGCAGCTTTAAAACATGAAAGGTTATCTTTTGTATATTCACTTGGTATTGTACGACCCTATAAGACAACACGGCTTCACAGCAAACTTCCTCTATCAAGTAGATTTATTTATTTGCAGTTCCGATGACGACACAATGTCCACCACATGGAACTTTGTGTTTTTGTTGATATTTGGCCTCTCTGCCATCAGTGCTGTCTGCGGTCTTCTCCTTAACACCATCTGCAAAGGAAAGGTTCGTGTTCTAGATATGAAATTGAATATTAAACTGATGTGCAAATATAGTAGTGATTTATTCTCTATACCTTAAATTGTAAACGGAAACAGAACAATATCACGTGATTGATATACGAGTCTTTTTGTTTCTCGTGTATTTGAATATCCTTCATTGATCATGTCAATTCAAATCACATTTACAACAAACTCAAACTAATTTGCAGGAAACTGATTTTGTCATCTGAAAATCAAAATGGAGTGCCCATCAAAATGGTACATGGGTGATTCCTGTACCCAGTTATTCGAACCCTTTTCCTGTGAATATTTCATGCGGGCAGTTAACATAGCCATTGTCCCTGAGAAAAGCCAGTACTAGTATGAAACTGCCAACTTTCTCACATAAAGAGACATGGTCAGTGGCAGTGCTCGAATCCATTCATGACTCTCAAACTATAAGAGGCGATTTCAAGACGGCGACTGTAACCACTCGACCACTGAGTCGGACAGAAAGATTCCACGGTTGTTCAGCCTTTTATATCGCGTGTTAAATATAGCTCTCTGGGTAACGGGCAATTGCGGACATCGTTTAAGGATTCTGCGGCCCGCAATAAATAGTTCAAACTTAAGCGATTGAATTGTATCTTCTCTATACTTTGCAGGGAAATAAGGTGAATGGAAAATCTGGTCTCAAGCGAACATACAGCGTCGGATCCGTCCATTGTCCACCACCGCATGCGGAGCTGGCGGAAGCTGATAAGGAAGTCCCACGGGATGACTATACTATCTTCAAAGACATCGTTATTGAAAACAAATCATCTCCGATGTGGAGAAAATACTCTAGTAAAAAGAAAACAAAGTATGACCAAGAAATTAATGACTCTGAAATATCGACCAAATCAAACTACATGTACGCAAACATTGAAAATAATATTGATATAATTATTAGTATAGGAGACTTCTTGAGTGTTATCAATGATAAAGAAAAGAAAAAAGAAATTGACGCGTCGAAAGGAAATAATGAAAGCATTCCGGGAGAAGTTGACAATATGGTCAAGGTAGCAACGGAAAAATCTACACACGCAAGAGGTTAAAAGAATGGATACAGATGAAAAAGGAGCACTGGAAACTATCTGAAAAGATGTACCGAGTTGTTCGTACGTCGATGCTCTTACAAGTCAGCTATTTAATGGAACGGTTAATTGAGAATATACATTAACTCTCTTAAAGAGTTACGATCAAGTTGTCAATATTATTTCAATGGGTCAATTGACTGAAGTTGAATATTATAAAAGTCATAACATTGTTAATCTACAGCTCAGAACTGTAGATAACGATTTTGAACTGCTGGACAAATAAGACGGTCAGACAGACCCGGGGGTCACTTGGTTTTACATAGGCTTATGTAGGAAAATCTTCCCTGATTCCACAAGGCCTAGATCTAGCATGAAGCATTTCCTAGTAGACCTCTACTAAGATTGTTCAAATTATAACCCACAGAGAATATGTAAATACTTAAATTGATCTTTTAACACAGAAAACCCTTTAGTCAAATTAAGGTTGCGACAAGTTATTTTTAGAACAGTAGCTAAGAGAAAATAATGCAAATTCCTGACATTTGTAAAGTGTTCCGAGTAGTCTCCCTTTTTTCCCTTGACATGCAGCATTGCTTATGAGAAAAACTTTACTTTTTTCTTCTCTGAAACCACAAGACCTAAAGCTTAGATATTTTGCATGTAACATTGCTTACTAATGTTCTACTAAGATTGTTCAAATTATGACCCCAGGGTCAAAATTGACATCGCCCCGGGGTCACTTGCTTTTAGATAGGATTATATAGGAAACACGTTTTAAAAGTCTTCCTTTCTGAAACACAAGGCCTAGAGCTTATAATTTAGCATGTAGTATTGCGTAGTGGACCTCTACCAAGATTGTTCAAATTATGACCCCCGGTTCAAAATTGACGCTGCCCTTGGGGTCATTTGACTTTACATATGCTTATTTACGGAAAACTTAAAAAATCTTCTTCTCTAAAACCACAAGGCGTAGAGGCTAGATATTTAGCATGTAGTATTTTAGTGGACCTCTAGCAATATTGTTCAAAATTTAATCATGACCCCTTGGTCAAAATTGACGCCGCCCGGGGGTCACTTGATTTTACATAGGCTTATGTAGGTAGAACTTCAAAACTCTTATTTTCTAGAATCATAAGGTCCAGAGCTTAAATATTTGGAATGTAGCATTTTGTAGTGGTTCTCTATGAATTTTGTTCAAATCAGGATAACCGGGTCAAAAACTCTTCTGCTATTGTTGACCTTGCGTTATTGCCAATGAAAGCCAGGTGAGCGATATGGGTTATCTTGGCCCTCTTGTATATTTGTATACGTCAGAACATGTCATTAATTGTAATACAGTGCTTCGATAATTAGTCATTTAACTAACAGAGATGTTCAATCGTTAAATGTATTTATAAAAAGCGTTTATCATGTACTCATTGCATAGTAAATGAAAAGCTATAAACATAAAAAGTGCTTAAGAGGTTTCTTAACATGTTATTTTTGTACTCAATTTGTTCATTTGTAAATATTTGCACGATAATGGATATAAATCACGCAGTGTTTATGTATAAAATGTTATAGAATGTTATACACCGGTTGCCTAAAACAAATAAATTGTTCTAGTTTAAGTTGTGTGTTTGAGTTTTATACTTAAGGATACTTAAATGATATAACACGATACAATAACTGATAAAAATGATACAAAAATATAATAACGCAATGCATAAAAATACGATGAAATAATGTGAAAATACGATATTAATATATCGTATCTTCAAATCGCAGAGTGCTTTCGCGTTCTTGCGTAGCCTTTTTGTTACTTGCCAGTTCAAAGATCGAATGGATTAAACAAAGACATCCCATCATCTGCCGTATCATTGTATATTTACCACCTACATGGATGTTATTTCTTATGAATACAACAGTAATCTACCCAAATTGAAAAATTAGGAGCAAAAGGAAGTTCAAATGTTTGACAGCTTTCTATTACCTTACGGTAACACTTTTGAGCAAGTTTTCTTTTGTAATGTGAATTCTGAAAAGCACTGAAGGAGCTCAAGCAAAGTAGGTCTTCCTATAAAAGGTTTAGAAGTTAACCATCACAATATGAACATGACAATGCATTTCAAAGCACAACGGTTACATGGGAAAGAAAATCATTAAGAAAATCTTTGAACTG